>JAPYYV010002074.1:0-21867 GCA_030522625.1 Copidosoma aretas | reverse complement strand
ATTTTAATCTCATAGGGATCCTCCTAGCATTTTTAAAAGTTATTTTGAATAAGTGGATATTCTTTTATCTCTGAAAAAAGTTTGGTTGCAATTTAATTGATTATAAGCTAGATATACGAGTTACAAGGCTCAAAAATTGCTGTTTCTCATAAGGTCGCGTGTTAAAATACGTTATAGTAAAATATCAATTTTTCAGCTTCGAGGAACCCTCATGCTTCCAAATTTTGACAGTGTTCTTTTCGAGGTTCAGTTTACGTGTAAATTTATTTTCGTCTCGTTTTCATAATTATTTCTGTTACTGATAGAACTCTCTTAAAACATACTTTCTCTATATAGCCCGTCCGCTGACAATAGTTACAGCGTATGTCTCTGTCGAAGTTACACTTGTTCGCGACATGCGGACCACCACACCTAAACCACAGTACCTGCTGCTGCTGGCTTTCTATCCTTTTTCCACTACTTGCTGTTTGAGGTTGTGTTTTGAACTTTTTGAACGCGGGATTTTTATGTTTATCTTTTGGTGCGTGTAGGTAAGAAACCGTGCCCGCTTCGCAATGTATTGAATTTGCTTCCTTCTCCGAAATTTCCATTGCTGTGGCTGTCTGTGGAGCTTTGGTGTACGTCAGCTCCTTTGTTTCCAACAGACGCCCTTGAATTCTCCTGTTGACCAATCCAAACACGAATTGATTACGTAATGCGGTATCTTTGAACGCCCCAAATCTGGATGTAACACTCATTTTATTTAATTAATTTGCGTAATCCATAGCACTTTCACCTTGCAATTGCTTGCGTTAATTGAACTTGAACACTTCTGCTATTTCCAAAACTACTGGTTCGTACAATTCTTTCATTTTCTCAGTAACTTCTTTGTAAGTTTTCTTGTATGGGTCTTCACCACCATATGCATCACACAATTTATTAAACGCCACCTCGCCCATGTAGTGTAATATGTTGACAACACGATCCGCCTCTTGGATTTTCATGATCGTGAACGCCCCTTCCAGCCGTTGTAACCATCGGCCCAACGTAGAATTTTCCGGAGAAAAAGAGTGTATTTTTGTAATTGCTCCCGTGGCTATTTTGTTCGCGACTCACGTAACTCTCAAAACAAACGACCGTATTTGTTGCGTATGAGCTCGTTTAGGAAATCAGAAAGAGAAAGCACATCGGGTATAATGACACGTAGACTGTTCTTGTAATCTAGAGAGTATATTTACGACATTATTCTATATACAAAATACATGTGAGAGAGAGTACCGTTCGCTCGGGCTGCCTACTTCGCACTCGTCTATAGCTGCAGTCGAGCAGCGCCACATACTCCGCGCCTCAAGTACACACACACATCCACGCCGGTTATATCCATCACACTTGTCTGTGTGTATCACACTCATATCTAACAATTATTAATGGCTACTACTACTGTAAAACATTTTTCTCGGTAGTAGAATAATTTCGTCTAGCCTTATTATGGATTTCCGACATATAGGCAATGGGGGCGGTTGTTTTCTGGTTATCTATAGCTTAATACGGCTTCAATACCTGTGTTAGAGGCATCTGTTGTCAATATATGTGGTTTACTCAAGTCTACACAAGCTAATACAGGTGCTCTGCACAGTGCTTTTCGTAATTGTTTAAACTTTTATGTTGCTCTTCTTTCCATTCAATTTTTTTTTCTTTCCTTGGTAAATATATTAAAGGTTTCGCAAATTCTGCAGACTTAGCAACAAATCGACGGTAGTAGTTTTCTAATCCCGAAAATTGTCTAGTGTTTGTATGATTCTTTGGTATGGTAAAATTTTGCAATAGCTACTAATTTTTTAGTATTGGAATCAACTTGATAACTACAATGTTGATGGCCTAAATAACTGACAACTGGCATAAAAATTTCACATTTGTCAAGTTGTAGCTTTAAGTTCGAGACAGTTTTTCGAATATTGTAGAGACTTTACTTAGTGGTCTATTGAGGTTTTTGAGCATATTATATCATAAAGAAAAAAAAAATTTACGCCTTGGAGCCCCGATAAGACTGCACAAATTAACGCTTAAATGTTGCCAGTGCATTGCATAGCCCGAATGTCACACATACAAACTCTTAACGACCATTAGGTGTACTAAAAGCTGCCTTATGTCTATCTGCAGGATTTTCTTCTTTTCGGTGAAAGCCGCTGGCTAAATCAAAAATCGAAAAATGGTTCGAGCCTCTAATTTTGTTTACTATTTTCGTGGTATTAGACAAAGGATACGCATCTGGGATTATTTCTCCATCTAATTTTGCGGCGATGTATTACCAGTCGACACCTTTTTCTACCGCTAGCTCCGGGTTTGTTGGATATTATTGAAAAAGGACTATTGTAGGTGCTATTTAACTGTATAATGAGACCGTCTTATAATAATTCTTCCATTTAAGTTCTTATTTTTCGATGCAATGATAAAGAATAACGATATTATTTGACAAAGATGGGTTGATTATCTGTAGAGGGTATTTTATGTTGCATACGAGAAATACAAGGAGCTGGACAAACGTAAAATATTTATGCAAAATTTTCGACAATTTATCCTAATTGAATCAAACTAGTCCTTAAGTAATAAGATCTTTGAAATTTGTTGGATATAAATTAAATACAATCATTTGCGCTATAGGTCCATTATTGTCAGAATCTGTACAAAAGAAATCTTTAGAGTCCCCAACATAGAATGGCTCAGATTATTGCGAAGGCAATGTTACATTTACAGGCTAATATGTCGTATTAAAAGGACGTGGAAGTGAGCGGCTCAGCTAAGCGCAGGGCTATCAACTTGAAAAATCGAAATACCTAAGCTTTCTGACTAATTACTGCACTCTGCGCAAAATACAAACTGGTTCGTCTTCTATACATTAGATGGTGTTGGGCCAACCTTTTGTAATACTCATTCTTCAAATTTAAAAAATATGAAGTCATTGGACAGCTACAATCATATATTCAAATGATACACATACCCATTCAACTTAACTATTTAGTGTACTCTATTAGCACATGGTCATGCAGATGTTTTGTACATGTGATAAGACTGGTGCTTATCATTTAAAAAGTTGATTACTCTAATTTCACGCATTAAAAAATTATTTCCCACCTTGAGTTCATTATATGCGGTTTATTTTTACATGGTCATACATGTGTGCACTTGAGTCGTACTCTTAGCTTTAAAACTTTTGTACTCTGATCCCGCTAAATTTGATAGTAATAATAAATCTTGGATTCAAAATTAGCTGAGAAAATGTTAATAATTTCTAAATAATTCATCTTCGGATATGTGATCTTGAAAATTTGTAATACCACATAAGTGTTTGCATACATCTGGTCTCATTTATTCAAATGGCACACTTGCTCATTCAATTTAAGCATTCTGTGCATACCGTTTTTACATGGTTATTTAGGTGTGTACTGGACTCCTACACTTGAAAACTTTGGTATATCAATCTTTAATACACAAAAAATAACATTTGATCTTATATTTTCAATCAAGAAAATAACATTTGATCTTATATTTTCAATCAAGAAAATTTATTTTATTGAAGATTCTTCTCCAGGTAAGTAATCTTAAAACATTTCGTTTACAATTAGTATCCCTGTATCAACAAGCTCTTTCTCTAGAAATTTAGAGATTAATCTATCAAAAAGTATAACCAACTGTGCAAAGTACATTTTACGTTATCTAAGAGTCCACACATTGATTTCTAGGTTTCTTGAAAAAAAGTTACATCAGAACGTACAGTGAAATAAATTTATGCATAAAGCTTGCAAATTAAAATGGATTTGAAAATTTATACCTCTTGCTGTTTGTGGTCAGTGCCATGATTAAATTATTTTTTACAATTGAAGACGCTTAAAAAGTTAATTTTATAGGCCTAAACTACAAAATTGGATAACTTCTTACTCTCTGTGTTTTCCCTGTCAAGGTAACAAAAAAAGTTAAAACAGATTTTTTACAGGACAATCTGCTATGGGTCAAAGGAATACGAAGGATCAAACTAAAATAAAGTATATCTTTTTCTTTTTAACTTTGTCAATGGAATCAGTGACAGTTCAATGTTGCTAAGAATGCAAATTTACGAAAGGAAAGTAAATTTAAAAAAAGTTTTCATCATCAAGACAAAAGTTATACATTCGCGCTGACCACAGATAGCTTGAGTTATGAATTTTTTTAACCTTTATTCGGTCATAAATCTCTAATTGTAGATTTCAATTTTCAAGCTTTACAAACGAATTTCTTTTACTCTAAGATCCAGTAAAACTCTCTCTTAAAATTTAGAAATCAAACTGTGGGTTCTTTGGATAACGTGAAATGTACTGTGCATAGCTGGTTACACTTGTTAATAGAGAAATGTCTAGATTTCTTGAGAAAGAGTTTATCTTCAAGTAAAAGAATTGTATGTGCAAAGCTTGTTAATTAAAAATTCATTAGCTTTTTCCAAGAGTTTCAACGATTCATGTTTGCAGCTGTAAGAAGTAAGCGCCAGGATTAAGCTTTCGTCTTATGATTAAAATATTTTGCAAATTCATAAGTGAATTTGCACTTTGAAAGTTTTTCTCTAAAAAGCTAAGAAAAAAGTTATACTTGATTCTTGTTTGAACATTTGTCCTTCGACTGATGAACATTTGTTCTCCATTAAACTAGTTCTAAATTTTTTTGTAGCTTTTTAGGAAAGAACAAAAAGAGTAATAAATATTCCGAATCGTAATTCTGCTCCAGAAAAATGATTTTTCACAAGCCTTCACGTACCAGGAAAAAAGCTTTTGAGGAAACATTATTTTGGAGCAAAACTCCTATTGGAAATTTTTATTACTCTTATGGTTTTTTCCTAAAAAAAAAAGTTATAACAAATTTAATGAAGAACAAATTGCCATCGGTTAAAGGAAAAATGATCAAACTAGAATCAAGCATAACTTTTTTTCTTAGCTTTGAACATGGAAAATGTATAATTGAATCCTGGCAATAATACCGGAAATCTAGAAATGTAAATTTTATGTTGAAAAAATCTACAGCTTTTAATGCTTAATATAGACTGTAAATAAGAATTTTGTTTACTGAAAACTAAAATGGAGCTCTCTATCAAGAAACTTAGAGAACCAAAAAGTATAACTAGTTGTAAAAACTTGCTAGATTGTTAATGTAGAGCTTGGGACATGGATTCTTATCTATTACTTCATTGGCATGGAGCAGGTATTCGTTTTATATCCGTCCAGTTACGATGTATTTGTCTAAGTTCACACGGATACCAATACATCTTATCACCTGCACACCTGGAAATTCTTCAATGACTCTGCAGGCTGCGTGTGTGGTGATATTATCATTGACCATAGGGCGAGTACAAAAAGACCACACTTTAATGAGGTGATTACAGTATTGTATTATATTATTTTAAACATTTTTCATATTTTTCTAATAATTTTCAAGCTTGAAATCAGGCAGCCAGATTTTAGCTATCTTAGTTCAAAGACAATAGACTACCTTTTTGTAAGACTCTTGATTCTAGATTTAAATTCATGCGGAAATCCCAGAAACCATAGAAAGATCAGTGGATACTGTAGTTTATCGCCAGGGTAGAGTATAGACAAACACAGTTACAATAAACATGACCAGTTTAGACGTTGATCATATTATATTGTAAACTTCCACCCTTAAAGAATCTTCAATGACGGATTATAGGCTAAATATGCTATGGCTCCTGGATTATCTTGAAGGGACACTATAACAAATAAATCACACAACTATAAGTCAATCAAACATTATGATTCACGGTTCGAGGCTTTGAATTTTTCTCGATACAAAACAGTGACATAATAAATTTAAAGCTTGAACAATGGCGGATTGTTTCAAACAAAACATAGTCCTCGTAGATCAAGCCCTGGACTACATTTAAAAATTTCTGCAGCAATTCCAAAAACTTCATATAGACATCGTCGTTTCAAACATAATATTCTTTATGATGTTCTTGAATTCATTAACAAGCGATACGGGGCATGAGTTAATGCATGAACTTTGATGGTCAACCCCTATGAAAAAAGAATTGCATCAAATTTTGTGAAAAAAATAATAAAATAAATAGCATTACAATTATCTAGTGTATTTACTATACATGTTGTAAGTATGCTACGATAAAAATAGGTCAGATTGTTTCCAACGCAAGTAGTAAATCGACAAATGGGTTTTTTACTGTGCATGTAAGGATAGCTGAATTATGGGCTACATCACTGTCTGCTTTGTATCTCGCTTTCTCTCTTTCTCTCTCTCTGTTTATATCTCCCTCTGTCTCCCTTTGACTCACCTTCGCCGTAGTTTGCGCTGATTTTTTTTGTACCATTATTTTAATATTTATATCTTTTCTTCATACTATTATATTACACAAGTTCAATAATATTCAGTTTAGTAATACATCACTTTCAAGTTTCATTTCTGCCGGGGGTCTGCTGACACCCAATTTCGTTATATTAATAAGTATAGATGTAATCTAATTGTCATACGGGTACTGTGGAAAACAAGATAGAAATGTTTTGATACATATCTAGTAGATACAATAACCGTGTATTTTCTATATCAAACAAGCAAATTGTGATAGCGGATCATGGCCGACAAATAATAATGATTCACATATCATATTTTAAATTCCTTTTTTGTATGAAGTTGCAAAGTGAGGCTAACTATAATATATTCAAAAAAGATATAAAAATATACATTTTTCTGCATATCATAAGAATCATTATTATCTGAAGTATAAGTGTGTGGTTTTTAGTTAACTCACATTCTTATGTTACTATAATGACTTTTATAAAACTCGAAATTCAAAAATTATAATGTATTACAGCAAAATTTCTAATTTATCTGTACAGCGTAAACCGTCTTGTAATTAGCCACCGTCCAGTGATTGACTGGTCTACAAAAAATTTATTCCATAATAATACAAATCAAAATACGAACACAAGATATTTTTCTCAATTTTCGTTCAATTCTAAAATACAATCAATAAAGCGGATTCAGAAAGATCGTTATAAAAATGTCATTTCCATAGGGCTCAAATTTGTTATAAAAAATTAAGATTATCAAACGAATTAAGATTTTCAATCAAACAAAAAATAAACAAATGAAACAGAAGCCACCAATACTATACTCGATTATTCCGAACTTAATTATTTTTAACGTTTGTGTATGTGCAAGTATATTGCAGACACACACGCATACGTATTACCTCCATACCACGCAAGTCCAACCTCTGTTGTTATTTTCATAATTGGCGCCTCCACTATGGGGCGCAGAGTATATGGGAAGGGAAATTGAAAGAAAAGGAGAAATAAGGGAGAAGAATTGTTTCGTCCACGATCGCTAGCTGGGACTCGTCAGTGTGGCGCGCTAGCGATCCAGCCAAATATGAACTGGTATGGTATGCAGGTAATACGTATGCATGTGCGGGTGAACGTACGTTATAAGTTATAAATAATTCTGTCCGAAAAAATTGAGTATAGTATCGGTGCTCTATATATTTCAATATATTGAATTTACGAACAAGTTAAGTACGGGAGTTTAGTTTAATTTAGAATTAACAGTTCTGTAGAAATTCGGAAAACGTATATTAGAGCTTGGTTTAAATTGAATGAAACAAATAATTTTGCAAAACCCTTTAAGTACGTGAATATTCCAAAAACTATATTTTTAATTATAAATTAAAAATTAAATAGAAAATTGAAGAACATTTTTGATATAATTTGCAAAAAAAAATATGAAATTAATTTTATAGACAGTCCTGGAGGTTCAGGATAAACTTTTTTATATAAAACACTAATGTATTATTTTATTTCTAAACGTAAAAAGATTCTGTCGATGGCCTGGACTGGTAAAGCGTCTGTATTGCTTTCGAAGGGAATGACCAGTCATAGAACTTTTTGTTTACCTTTAGACTTAAATTGTATTGAAAGCGTATTTATAGAATTTCAGACTAAAAAAAATTGAGAGAATTAGATCTTATCATTTGGAATAAGGTTAAGATGATTACTAAAAAATCTTAGGAAATAGTTGATAGGACGTGAAGTGATCTATGTGATATGCGGAAGTACATTTCGGGGATAAGGACATAGTTTTAGGAGGAGACTCTCGTCAAATTATTCTCGTGGTAAAAAATAGTAATAGATGCACGATGATGAAAGAAACTTTTAAATCTTTATTACTTTGGAATCTCTTCCAAATTTAAAAATAGATACTCATATATCTTGTAGTGATGAGAAAATTTCAAAATTATTTTTAAATATAGTGAATGAAAGACTAAAACATTTAGGGTTCCTGAAAAATGGATAACACAAGATGTATGTTTGAAAATATTTAGTAAATAAAACAGTTGTTCAATAAATAGTGTTATTCTAACTTCTCATAATACATACAAGTATTTTCTAAATTATAAAATTTTGAATGGAATTCAAAGAGAAATAAAAACTTATTATAGCATCGATCGTGCAACTTATGAAGGTGTGGATTAATATGATTAAAATATTTTTATTTATTATCCTATTGAAATTTTAACCTGTATCTATAAAGGCCTACCTCCTAATAAACTTAAATTGAAAATTGAAACAATTGTAATGTAAATAAGAAATTTAATAATTTGTGATTGTTTTTGTAACGTGAGACAATTGCGAATATCTCAATTTATAAAATACAATATTGATATTTCTAATAATTATTTCATTTTATACAGAAAGCAATTTACTTAAGTTTTAGCATTTGCTATGACTGTAAATAAATCTCAAGATAAAAGTTTTGAGAATGTATGTTTATACTTTTAAAAACCTTTATTCTCTCATGGTCGTTACGTCGCATTATCAAGATGCAAAAATAAAAATTAAACATTAAGTACAATTGATGGAGAAAATAACTCATGCATCGAAAATATTTCTTAACAAGAAATTTTTGAATAGAAATGTTTAATTTATAATTAAAAATTTTTGGCAAAAAAAAACAGTTATCATAGTAATTAGTACTTCATTGTTGGATATTATTGCATGACATGTTGTGTTATGTTTTTTTGATGAAAATAAATTGTTAAAAAGTAGATTTCTAAAATTTTATAAGATTACAATAATTGAATTTTAGATTTTTTTTTCAAAATGAAAGAATTTTATCACTTTTTTAACTCAATTCATTTAAATATAATTTTAACTAAATCTAGGAAGTTCTGTTTCTTCGTAGTTCAATAGGGCTACTTACAGCAGTGATTACAACGGAGACATCAAACTGTATACTTAAATATACATATATTTAGTAAAAAGTTTTGTGTCTTTTTTTGAGACTACTGACTTCTATGAGTGAGACGTCCACGGTTATTATTATTTCCGGACTATGTCAAGTTTATTGAATACACGTTTTTTTATCATGTTATATAAATGCATGCATTAATTAAGGATTTAACATAGCTTTGAAATATTATTTTTACCAAAAGAAATCAGGGCACCAAAAACTATCTACTTACTTGTAAATAAAACAGTTAAAATAACTGGATAAGTATGATGTAATTGATTTTTTTTGATCTAAGAATTATTAGTAAGTATAATGTCCATGTATTTGCCTCTTCAGCGGTTTAAAAGAATTGATTGAAAAATTTTAATTGATAGCGATCTATAATACTTATAAAATACAAATTTAGCTAAAAAAGAAAAATAGCGAAAGTATTTTCAAAAGTAGAAAAAAATTTTAGTTATTATCATTTTTAAATGTAGAAGAAAAGTACAATCAAAAATGTATCTTTTGAAAAGTCAAACACTTTAATAATTTTTGATTAAGTATTATTTACAAATTCAGTATATAGTATAGAAGAATAAGTAATTCATATTTTCTTTTCTAATTTTCGGAAACATTAAAGAAAATATAAAAAAAATTAAAAAGAATTAATATAGATACATGAATTTGTATCATATGTTTTAATTTCACATTAAAGTGAGTTTAAAGGTGGTATAAAATGGATGTCAGGTTGTGTGGGGTGACAGGGGGCCAAGGGAGGCAGAAAAATCTTGTGGGTGGGGCTTGGGGAGGTGTTAGGGGGCTTTAGGGGGTTCAACCCAGTTTTTCTTGGGATAAAATCACGGAAAAATAAGCGAATTTTCCCTATGGATAGTGGGGGGGTGGTCAACAAAATCGTGTGGGGGCTAAAATAATCGTGTGGGGGACCGGTGGGGAGGGTTGGGTAAAAAATATTTTAAGTACTAATAACGGTTAAAACAATACAATTTTCCCTTATTTTGTAGGGGGAGGGGGAGGGGCAATGGAGGGGGTGTTGTGGAATGCCCCGAACAAATAACTGTATTGTATAGGTATATAGGTTTATATATATATGTGTGTATTATATATATATATATACATTTTTTTGTTATATTCTTATATATTCATATACATTAGACGTTCAAAATCAACGGTAATACGGAAACGGCCTTAATTAACTGAAATCAAAAAGATTATGCATGGGCTTAAATTTTTTGCATAACTGTAAACTTTCAAAATTATTTTGCCTTTTTTTAAATTAAAGATGGCATATACGAAATGGCTAATAACTTTTTAAAAATCAACGATTTTAGATTTTTTTACATACTGTATGATGCTCCATGAAATTCTAAGTGAGAAATGTCACCTGTTGATTGTTAATTATTATTTCCGTTTTTACAAAAAAAATTTATGTATTTAGGAAAGGTTTTTAGCTTAAAGAATTACAGTATTAAGTTTTATTTTGAAAGAAATCTCCGTATTCGAAAATTGTGTAGATTACTTTGGTGTTGAAAGGTGCCGGCTACAAATCCAAGATCAGATGTCCACTAATTTAAAACAGCGGATCCAGTATAGTGGCCATTTTTCCATAAACTTACTAATTAAAAAAAAAATAACTATATATTTTAAACAAAATTTTAAGTTAGAAATGTCCTTTGCCAATTGTTGAATTACATTACCGTTATTGAGATAAAAATTAGTGAATTAAGAAAAGTGTTTTAGCTTGAGAAAACTGCATATTTTGGTCCGATATAAAGAGGCATCGCCATCTACTACTTATAGGATATCAGCGTAGAATCAACTGAGCATCCACCTAGTATCGATAAACATTTGCTAGGTTTTTAGTAAGTGAATATTAGTACATTGTTAGTGCTGACTAGCACATATTTTATAATAAATCTCTCTTATTATATTGCACGCTGTAATCCAAAACGTTTATTCTTATTCGAATTTTAGATATTCATAAACAAGACAAATATTTATATCGGTCTTACAGTCAAATCGATAAACAAATATTAATATTATTTTTAATTTGACGTATGTGTGTGTGTAATTTTTAAAATTACACCCACACATGTATACGCGCTGCTCCACATTATTACACACACACACATACGTCAAATTAAAAATAATATTAATATTTGTTTATTGATTTGACTGTAAGACCGATATCAATATTTGTCTTGTTTCAACATTTACAGTCGACAAAAGTATTATTGGTGTTTAGATATTCATCACGAGATATGACAATTAAACTCAATCGAACACTGCATTTAGAAACATGTAGTTAGCACTGCACTTTTACACTAGAAAAACATTCGCGTCAATAGGTTACGATAGAATATCCATAGTATGGCCTACCTATTAGCATGTTAATCAATTATACTAAGTATACTTGGTATACTACAGGTATAGTTACATTCTTTTGAATGGACGACTTTGGCTGAAAGTGTAACAGAGTGCACAGTATGCACCGTAGTGGCACTCCTGTGCTAGAGATGGGCAAATGGAAAACAAGTCTCGATATATGTTGTATAGATACTTTTAAAAAGTATCGAAATGACATCGATATTATCGCGGGAAACATCGATATATCGCCATAGAAATCATTGAATATCTGAGACTGTTGATTTTCGAAAATGTATTGATTTAGGTATAAAAATGTATAAAAAAACAGTAGATTAGGCAACAAAATACAAATATTAAAAAAAAAAACACAATAAATATAATTCAATCAAACCAGTACTTATCAGAAATAGACATCACAAGAACTCATTTCTTTATGTGTTCTCCTGACAATCTGCTTCTGGTATCTGTTGCTGTTAAGTTGACCGTAGAGGCAACTCTTTCGGATGACACTGAAGAGGCCTGGCATATCAAATTTTTTGAGCAATTTCTAACAGAATTGGAATAAAATGACGACTATTTGTCCAAAACGCTATAGGATCTGATTCCTTTTTAAGCACTTGACGTCACTAGTTGTTATCTTATACGTAGTTCAATGCGAAGCGCTTTCACGCGCAGCTCAATATAGAAAGCGCCAAACCTATATGTGATTTTCTCAAATAAATACCTACTAACGAGTTACATGTAAAAAAATATCGTTTTTGATATTATTTTTATATAGCAATAAAAATATCGATATACGATATATCTGATAAAAAATTATCTATGATATATATCGATATATCGTCCAAAAATATCGTCATTTCGATGTATCGATATCTTTTGCTTATCTCTATCCTGTGCTAAAAATGGGGTCGCAGAAATCTCGGAAAAAATTACACTAGATTATTACATTACGATTAATAAAATTTTCAGATATAAGTCTGCTTGTATTTGTTATAATTTTCTGTGTAGCTGTATTGATCACCGTAACACGTTATATGGTTGTAAAAATTATTTCGTCAAGCTACCTTAGCACCCAAGATACCTTAGGTGGCGTTGTCGATCAATACATTGATTATATTATAAAAAATTTTGAGTCTTACAGTATTGTCATATTTGACGAGTACCCTAAAAGCACAAATTTATTTACAAGAACCTTTGAAAGATGGTGAAGGCATATAAAAGACATAAGTCAAAAAATTGTGTTCGATCGTAGCACTCGTTTGTCCTTTGCTCGAAAGAAATTCTCGACTAATGACAAAAATAAATCTAGCCTAATTAGTCTTCCTAAAAACAGTTTTCCCACCTCCGTGCGCCGGTTTTTCAACAAATTAAAAGGTTGAAAATTCCGACTATTTCATAATTGAAACTGTTCTAGGGAAGTCCAAACGTCGAAGTGTAATATTTATAAGTGAAGATAACTGTTAACGTGATTAAGCTACGAAAAAAGAAATATTTATTTTAAAAAACCGGGGCGGATGAGTGGTAAGACTAAAGTGTACGACAGTCGAGCATAAATTCATGAAAATTTAAGTAAAATCATTTATTGCTTTGTGGTTGCGATACAACACCAGCATCTTTCTTGCAGGAGAAAAGAAAGGTGGTAAAGCATTTCATGAAGTGCCAATTTTAATTAATAATGCTCCAATTTTTGATGATGCTAATGCCAATAAAAAAATGATTGAAGATGCTTGCAAAAAAATCATCATGGCCATGTATGGTGCAAAGAAAATCAATAATGCACTCCATGAACTCCGACTCAATTGTTTAAAAAAAAAAAAAAAATACATTTAATAGTACTTTCAGATTGGAAAATCTTCCACCAACAGAATCCGCCGCAGCACAGGACGCTAATATAGTGTACCTTGAAGTGCAGCTTTGGCAGGATAATAACAATTTAAATCCGATAGATTATGTATGGAGAGCATCTGTATTTAGGTTATAACCTTATTGCTGTAGAAGTGCCTCAATTCACAAACGTTTTGAAATACATCAAATGTAACTGTAAAAAAGATTGCAAAGATATGGGTGCGTAAAACAAGGCCTACGCTGTTCCGAGTTTTTTGGAAATCGTGAGGGTAAAAATCACTCCAACAGGGATGTGACTGTTTGATGATGATGATTTCGATAATGATGATGATTATAATAATATTGATTTTATCCAAGACTTACGAAATAATGATGAAATAGAATCCCTCGACCATAATGTATCATGTTCGGAGAATGAAGAAGAGAGCAGTAGTGACGAAAAGATCTAGATAATGATAATAGATCATCAAACCACGCACGCCTATGATTTTTATTCCTGATATACTTTTTATTATGTATCAACTTTAATATTTAGATAACAAAAAAAATTTGTTTTAATTTTTGCTGTTGTCTTCTGTAAAATAAAGATTTTCATTACAAACTGATTAGCACTTTTTATTGTTTAACTAATTTTTTCTGCAAGTTAATTTTGGTGAGATATAAGTATTGTAGGACACATAACATTATTTTAATTATTATCATAAATTGCTTGAAATATAATGAAAAACAACGTCTTAATTAGTGTTGAGCCAACAGTTAGATTGGAGACAAAAATATTTATCGTATATGAAAACGCTAATAACCTTCGATGATAAATGGTCAACCTACTCCAAATCGGTTCCAACAGGATTTTTGTACGTGCAGAGGAAGCTTAGCAAATTATATTTTAGCAAACATGGATGATTTGAAACCACTGGCTCTTTTTTCGTCAAACTGCGCTTGAAGAACCGTCGCCGCGCTGTCGCGCCGCGCCGCCGCTGATGGCTATCCCTACTCCCCGCTGCAACAATGAATCTAGCGGGCATCGCGAATTTAGCCCTGATTGTTCAACTGCTTTTCATTATTATCCGGACATATACAGATCGCTACTAGTTTTTTATGAAAGTATAGGTGTTAATCAATAACATATGCAAGTTTCAGTCGGATCGGTTTATAATTAACGGCTATGATTGAAAAAAAAAAAAAAAATTATCTTTACTTCTGAGTAGGCCAGGACCACTTTTTTCAAATTCGTATAAAATATCAGCTTTTCAACTATGCAAAAGTGGATCCTCCGTACTTGAAATGAAAAAAGTTATATAGTTTCATACGGTTGCCTAAAACTAGTAGGCAAGAGTCCAATCCTACACGAAGCAACTCTACACACACTAAAAAAAAAAACAGTAACTTATAGGTCCTGTATCACAGACCTAACAAGGTAAATTAGTTTGAAATACACAGACGGTCTTTTAAATTTCTACTATAGCACTGTATACGGTCCTTTGCAGGGTCTGTATAGTCCTATACCGTAGCCTAATTCGTACAGGACTGTGACGGTTTTACAACAGAGCCACCCTAGAACTGTAGTAAAACAGCCCGTAGCGCGTCGGTTACGGAATTGTAAAAGTATCAGGAGCAGAGCTACTCTGCGCTGCGTAAGATACCTCCGCATCTTTAGCTGCAGGACCGTGAGCGTCACGTAAGCAGACATACTCTAACTCTGCACTATACGGAAGAGTAATCCGTCAGCCGTAAAATCGTAAAAGTCCCGCGTGAAGAGCTGATCGAGAACTGGACTGGGGAAGGCGGTAACGCGTCTGCAGCAGGACAGTGAGAGGTCTGTAAGTTAAGACGAGGCTCTAAATAGTGCGGGAGCACATCATGTCAGCCTTAGAGCCATAATAGTAACATAACCGCGCTCTCTTCGTTATGTTCTCTTGCGCGCAACCTCATGAACATCTTCCTATATTATATATTGCATTCGTGTGGGTCGTCAGTAATAGCCCCCGTGCCCGCCCCTCCCCCCACCACACGTTCTTTCCCATACTCAAAAGAAAGGTACAAATAAGGTAAAAATATACTGATTTTTAATGATTTTTATTAGTAAGTGTGACTCACTACGCCCCCCCCCCCCCTCCCCGCAACCCCAGCACCCCCGCCTTTTTTCAGCCCCCCCCCATACCCACGATCCCCTCACAGCCCGCCCCCACATGATAAGGTAAAATATGTTGTTTTTTCCGTTAAATAATATGATTTTGCCCCTCTCTTTCTGCCCCTCTACTTTCCCGCTCCCCGAATTTTTACCATAGCCTCCCACGTCTCCTCACACCGCCAGTTTTCATTAGGTTATCCCTTTTTTACATACCAATATGAAATTTTTACCCGTTCCTTATTTTCACAGCCCCTTGTGATTTTATAGTTTTCCCGCACGTATTATTTACCAAATAGACCGACGTACAATAAAACCTAACCGTTAGTGATACGACTGATAAAACAGATAACAGGGTACCCATACGATCAAACTAAAACATAACTTAAGCACCTAAAACCAAATAACCAAATAGACTTGCCCGCCAACACTGTTTATTAGCTAGTAGTAGATCATTTATTTACTAATTAAGAGTGTGAACAGAGTAGTCTATTGGATATCGGAATAATGTACATGAGATAATAACTATATCTGATCAGTGATAAGCTAAGATCTCCCAATCGCATACCACGTTTTTTTTATGCAAAATATCATTAGCAATACATTTCTGTGTATTATACTTACTGTGAAGGTGTATTGTACTTTCAATTACGATCTAAATAGACAAGGTTGGCTGGATAACACATGCTTTTGACAACGTAGAAAAATAATCAGATTTCAGGGCAAGTGAGCTCTATATTTTTGAAAAAGAAAACATTTGTTTTAATACAATGTTCTAGTACTATGTCAAAATTAGTTAACTTTACTCTACCGAGGCAGAAAATTAAAAACGTGACCGTCAGTGATACCGCTGATAAAACAGATACTGAATGACCCCTACACTCCAGCATAATACGGCATTCAAATAAAATAATACCCAAGCACCTGTAACTAAATAACCAATTCGACTTGCCCGGTCGAACTGTTTATTAAATAATAATTTTTGTAGCAAATCAGAACGTAAGCAGAGTATCCTATCGGGTTTCGGGATAACGTACATAGGATAATCACACCTTATTAGAGGAATCGGACAGAGGAACTGACCATGGTAGAAAGAAGACCGGGCATGTGCAAACCATGATTATGTTGTAGTTCAGCAAACTATAACTAAAATGTAATTGGCTAAGAAGTCCAAATCAGGAACAATGTTCTTTTCATTCAAATATAACCATCACTATTTTTTCGTTTATTATACTTGCCATGTAGATGTATTATACTTTCGATCATGATGTAAATAGACAAGGTTTGCTGGATAGCACATGCATTTGACAACGAAGAAAATCAATTATATTTTAGGGCAATGAAGCTCCATATTTGTCTCACTGAAAATATGTGTTTTAGTACAATGTTCCACTACTCTGTCTTCAAATAACCAACTTTGTTTTACTGCGGAAGTAAATAAAAAACGTGACCAACAGTCATAAATCTGACAAAACAGATATTGGATAGAAGATTTGAGCACTTCAGCTTAATAATAAATTCAAATTGTACGGCTGTACAGCAAGTAAGGCAGGACAAGCTGATTCTGTATTTTTCAAGTTATAAGTAGATACTCTGTTGTGAGGCCTTATTTGTATTTATGTACACGTTCGTTTGTTTCCTTTTATCACTATCATTGCTTAATAAAAGTGTAATAACATTATAGCTTTGAGCCGTTATAAAGACCGCGTCATGATGGATCGCACATAAGGGTTGATCTAAGGCGCCTTTTTCTCCTCACACAACTAGAACAGAAGTTAGGAAAGTAAGAAGAGCCACAGAGCGGGTGATTCGAATCACTCACAGACGTTAGTCACGATGCACTTTTATTGAAAAGCGATTATTATCGTTACTATAACGACCATATATGTTTCTTTACAAACAACAAGCGAACGCAGTTAGTATTCAGCAAGACTTTGTAAAAGAAACACGTCCTATTGTATTTTGCAAAGAATTTTGTTGAAATAAACCATGAAAAGTTTAATGTTTGCTAAGATTTATTAAAAGATATCGGAACAGGTGGACTACTTGGTAGGTTAGTATTGTACTTGACGAAAAGTTTTTTTTAAAGGAGGGAACTTATTCAAGGTACCTGAATCTTCAGAAAGTATTCTAAAATAAGCAGAGAATTCCTGGTAACTTAACGGACTTGTATCTTCTGTTCTAACAAAGTTAAAAAAAATCTTGTCTCCTCGTTTCTTTTTCTGTCAACACTTGTGTCTTTACTAGTTTAAATTTTGTTTGTCAGTAGTAAATATTTAATGTACTCTTTAACAAAGATTTTTTTTTATATACTTTATCCAGAACAATTTTAATTTTGGATAAAGACAAGCTGCTATATCATGCTGCAAGAACGTATTACTATAACTTGACCATGTGAATAATTGCAGATCGTCGAAAAATTGTTACAGGTAACCAGCATAATCATTGATTAATAGTATGATCGATCAAACGAAAAAATTTATATAATAGATCGGTAGATATATATACTAATGGGGCTTGCCCCCTGCACGCTCCAGAAGCCAGCCCCCTAACTTGAGACATTTAAAAAATGACTGTACTTATAAAATCTTGTTTATGACTACCATTAAGTAAGATAAATTATTCCTTCTTTCTTTATAAATTTTTTTTATTTTATCATTATCTTTTTTTTCATAACTCTAAAAATTGGTGTTATGATCGTTTGAATAAAGATATCTTTTTCTTCAGGATCGACATACTTTGCGAGGGATTGGTCAAACTAAATATAGAGTTCGATAAATCTTTATTTGTAAACTCCAGGATAAGATTAGTTAAATCAAGAACTTGTAATTATATTTTTTTTGAACATTGGTTGAATAATTTATGAATCATTTTCTTAAACCTTGAAAAAATTTAGGATGCATTACATAATACATAACTGATAGTCTCACGTACCTGATACGTTTTTTATCATTTTATAATAATTTTATTCTTTTATAACAATGTTTAACATCATTCTTTATATTTGTCCCCCTTTGCATTAACCCCAAAAACTAAACATTTATTATTTATCGTATATTCAAACTCCTTTGAGATAGCGTAAAGGTATCCTCACACGGAGGATGCGTAGCGCGTATTGTCGGAATGAGTCTAGTGGGGCATGGGGAGTCGGTGACGGGGCTGTGGACAGACTGTAGGGAGGGGGAGGCAGGTTATGTCGAGAGGACTATGAGGGGGCACATTACAAATGTGGGGAGCTGTAGGAGGGCTGGTTCAAATAATTTTAAATAACGAAGAAAACGATAGAAATTTGTGGGGGGGGGGGGCGTCAGGGGGCTTTAGATGCTCTTTTAGCATTAAAATTAAGCTCGATTTCTTGCCTTGGCGATAAACTGCCAGAGTTTCTTTTTTTATTAGTTAATTTTACATCAATACATTCCTGAATTGAATCGTATGACACCGTTTCAAACAGTGGTTTATTTTCGCTGCTGTAATTATGTAGTAAAATGTTTTACAAATATTCTCGAATGTTTGCATTGTCTTTATCTCCATCTGTTGTCTTAATTCCGAATATTCCAAAGATTAAATTAAATGTCGTTGATCTACGATTAGCGAGACACAGTACACGCAATCAAATTTCGCGTAGTGTTTTATTTATTTATCATGACCTGCTTGAATAGCCATCAAAATAGTTTCATCACTCGGCGTTCTATGAATTTTGTTGTCCAAATTCTTAATTCATCATTGAATTCTATCAAGTAATGCATTGACAAGAACAACGGCAGTTGGCAACAAGGGTCCTCTTTCACCACCGACTATTGTTAAAAGATATTTAATATGCTTTGAGTAATTTACAATTCAAGTAAGTGTTCAAAAAAGTTATGCATTACTTCAAATAAATTGTTATTTACATGGCTCTTTTAGCGTTCTCATTTCGATATCTATGCATGCGATGTTTGAAATAAAAATAATTTTAGTTTTATGTCTTTTTGTGTACGGTACATATAGACGGATAATGAAATAAATTAGGGTATTACAATTTTCACATTTCAGATACATTTTTGTTATACAGTGCATTTTCATATTTTATTATACATTGATCATTTATATAGTTTTTAATCAAGATCATACATATTTTAAGAACGGTTTTACTTATCCTTACATACCATACGCAGATCTCAATTTTTTCTTTTTCTTTTGATAGAGAGCCAATATCGCCTTATTAAATTTTTAACATGGGCCTTTGTATGCCTTCAATCTCCCAATCTATTACGAAATTCTTTTCATTCATAGCCTGTATATTTTTACTCTTGCCAATGAACTCAATTAAACGTATTTTATTAAAAAAAAAAACTAATTTCTTAGTCTACGTTGGTGTCGTAGGTTATATTACCGGTCAGTAACCATGGAAAATTATCTGGGTGTCCTGGTCGGGAATCGAACCCACGACCCCTAAAACGGTGTTATTTCCGAGGCTAGCACACTAACCACTGCGCCAACGACCACTCTATGCAGTGTTTAGGTATTGACGCTGGCGTGGCGCCATCTATTCGTGAAATTTATAATCGACACTTCATATGTATTTATATGTACATGTACAACGGAGCTTGTATGCTCTCGCCCCTTGATGTTCGTGCGCACCAGACCCTCTCGCACATCTTCGGAAGTTTGTGCTCCGTAGAAAGCATTTACCGTGGGTAAATGCCGAGCTACTGCGTCTGTACAGAAAGCGTAACGCAACCTGCAGACGCTACAGACGGACCGTTGCTTTTTCGTCTGTATATCAACGACTTACAGTATGTTCTAAATGACTTGAAGGTTGGATATATTGTCTATACGGATGATTTGCAGGTCTATGTGCAGGTGCCAAAGGAATGCGTGGGGGGAGGGGGGGAGGAACTGCTGGGAAGGACCGCTACGGATATCAGGGCTAGGGGTGCTGGTCTCTGGCTCTGTAAGGCGAAGACAATAGCTATCGCAATCGGTGACGAAAAATTCGGTTAATGAGCTTTACTCCGGCGGTCTTCGCGGTATTGATCTCGGGGGTGGCGTCAATGTGCTTTTCTCTAAATCTGTGGTGAGCTTGGGGGTCATATTGGACATTAAGCTGTCTTAGGAGAAGCATGTTGCTGGCATAACAAAGAAGACAAATCGCGTGTTATATGGTTTAAGGTTTTTTCGCCAGTATACCACTCAGGCTCTCCATAAGTGACTTGCTGAGGCCTTGCTCTTTCCCCATTTAGACTATTGTTCTGTTGTCCTAACTGATGCCTTGCAGGAGTGGAGGAAGCAACTTGAGGTATTGCAAAACGCATGTGCGCGCTATAATGTGGGCGCAAGAAGGGACGAACACACCACTCCGCACGGACAAGCTCTGGGTTGGCTGCCTGCAGACAAAAGTCGTGATTATTTCATGAGTATTATAATATACAAAATACTTTGCATGCACGAACCCCAATATCTTGAGCACTTTTTTGTCAAATTCATACCCAGGGAATATGCGAGAAGGGACCCAAAAGAACTTTTGGTACCTTTCATATGTCTGGATCAGGGCAAAAATGCGTTTCACGTATATGGCACGCGTTTTTGGAATTTGCTCCCAATCGTGATCCATAATCTGCCATCTCTTAGTTGATTTAAAACAGCACTGTGCCAATTTCTCTTTGAACTAAGCTGACTCACATGCTTTTTTTGATATTAACATTTATTTTCTTGGATTACCTGATTTTCTTTCTCTTACCATTTCTGTTCTCCTAGCAGTGGATCACTACCGTGCCTGCATTTCTGTGGAGTGTGTTTGTGTGTGTGTGTGTGTTGTGCATGTGCCAGTATATGTACATAAATCATGACTCATAGGTATAGGTCTGGGTATCGCGCTATTATACCATGTACATTATTTATTTTATATGAACGTCCGTGATTTAATGTTTTATTGTAATTATTTAAATGTTTTACTATTGTACAATTGTGTATTAAATCTTTACATTTTAAAAAATTTCTACAAAGTTTTTATTTATGTATACTATAGCGCCTCTGAATCGTGTTGTTGTAATTTATGTTTATGTGTTGATAAACGATGTTGTGCATAATGAAACTGTATTGCTCATGAATTTTGTATTACCTATAAATAAACCTATATCTATCTATCCATCTATCTATCTCGATATTTCTTGCTACGCGCACGTATCAAGGCTCCCAGTTTTGGAAGACATTAACCAGCGTGTATAGCTATATAGTAGCGGTTGGCGGCGCTCGAGCGCTCATTGGCGGAGCGGCGGCGGCGC
>JAPYYV010002073.1:0-21868 GCA_030522625.1 Copidosoma aretas | reverse complement strand
GAAAATAACCAAGAATTGGACTGTTTTTTGAGGTTAGAATAATGTATGTCATACTCCCCTCTAATTTTCCTATATTCTGCATCAAGTGAACTACAACATACAAAAAGAATTATCAATCTATCTATTTCCGTTCGCGAGTTCTACGATTTTGGAACGAAAAATCCCGTTTTTGCCCACTGTGCGCCATGAGCAAAGCTATTCTTCCTCCGAGCGCCGTAAGCAAAGCTTGTCTCCTCCGAGTTTGGCAAGTAGTGCTACAGCTTACGTTTGACTACGATAAGAAAATCTAGTCTTCCTCCGAACAAAGTCAGCAAAGCTACTCTTCCTCCGAGCGCCGTGTGCAAAGCTTGTCTTCCCCCAAGTGTGGCGAGTAGTGCTATAGCTTACGTTTGACTGCACTGAGCAAAGCTAGTCTTCCTCCGAGCACCCGCGCCGTGGGCAAAGATAGTCTTTCTCCGGCCTCGTGAGCTAAGCTTTTCTTCCTGCGAACGTGAGCTAAGCTTTTCTTCCTGCAAACATGAGCTAAGCTTTTCTTCCTCTGGGGCGCCGATATTTGCTCAATTATACGACAATTATGTGTGTGGAGATGAAAAGATTAGTTACAATCGTCCATTCAATAAAGATATAAATGTACCTCTATTGTCAAAAAAGGAGGGAACCAGAAAAACCTTATTTTTTAAGTATAACTGATTCACTAAAAAATATTCCATATAGAATGTTACGATTATGAAAACATATTATTTTTTTATAAAAATAGCTGTAGATTAAAATAAAATTAACGTAAACTAAAAATGAAATATCTTATAGAAATTTCTGCGTTACTTAAGCTATTTCGTTTACAGTGTTATGGCATTTAGTATTGACAGTCAACTAATTTTATTTCACTTTACATTTGATAAAATCAAATATTAAGATTTAAGTAGTTAATTTTACTTTAGAATTGATTTTTTACAGAATAAATTCAAAAACCAACAATGAAAATCATATAAAACATTATTTTTGCCCTCCACATATTAAGATAATTTTATAGATTTTATCGATCCTCTGGGTCAGGTGGAAATAAATCGTGTACAGACAGAACTTGATACATACTCATTATTGTAACACCAGGTTTCTAAGTGTATACACGTGGTGAGTGTCTCTTCAATACACTATGCCTACGTTTTTTCTTGAAAGCAAACAACAATTAATTAATTTGACACGAGTAAAAATGTTAACTAGGAATGAAAAAAAAATCATTCCCTAGTATGGTTTGAATCCACCACCTTCCGTTAACTAGACGGATGCTCTTTCTAACTGAGCTATCGGGGCCATGTGCTTAACGTTTGTATACATGCAAAATAAATTATTTGATATTTGCTTTCAAGAAAAAACGTGGGCATACTGTATTAAAGAGAATCGCACTATGTGTATACACGCACTATGTGTACACACTTATAGCCTAGTGTTATGATAAAGAATATATAATAATCATTGTCTGTATACGATTTATTTTTACTTGGCCAAGAGGATCGATAAAATCTATTAAATTAATATAATATGTAGAGGACGAAAATAATGTTTCAATAATTTAATCTAGATCTTTGATCGAAGACAGGTCAATCAGATGTAATGTATCTTATACACAAAAAAAAATTTATCATAACCTACAGTATGGTAGCACGTGGCACCGATAGCTCAGTTGAAAAGAGCGTCTGTCCGGTTAACGGAAGGTCGTGTGTTCAAACCACCCTCGGGGATAATTTTCTTCATTCTTGGTAAACGTTTCTTTTTATGTAAAATTGAATAATTTATATTTGCTTTAAATAAAAATACGCAAGCGTAGTGTATTATAGAGATACGCACCTTGTATACATACTTATAGCCTCGTGTTATAATAAAGAGTATGTAATAATGATTATCTATAAACAATTTATTTTCACTTGCTCCAGAGGATCGATAAAACCTATTTGATTATTGAAAATCATAGTTGTCATGCTTGTGTAATGTGGTATCTACTATGATATTCAAGTATACAACAATTGTTATTACGATAGTTTTGTTCTTGAGAATCGTCTACATGGTGCACAAGCCGATAGCAAGATGTATTTGGAAGGCATTCTACAAATTTTTAGTTTGAGTCTCCGCAGAGGTAAATGAAAAATATATTAGTCGGAGTATTTTTACTAATACGAAGACTTTGATTACTGGCTAATCATTTAAAATGATTATTGTACAGCTTTATGGTGTAACAACCGTTACACAAGTCTATAAAAGACTATTCCAAATATAAAAAAGCTCCATTTATGTACCGATGACTGAAACTTAAGCAGCTATTAATTAAGTGATGAAAAATAGAAATTGAACATACTTTCCAAAGCGTCTTATTTGCAACTATAATTGTCCCTAGCTAAATTCGATTGATTTCGGATTAAGACAGATCCTCTAATTCATATAATTTTTCTGAATAAACAAGAATTTATCAAATTTAGTTAAAACGAAAGATACTTTACTGCTGGATTCCTTTAGAGGTATATATACCACTCTCTTCAAAGCTAACCTTCAATAGCTGTTAAAGTTTTTACAAGTGAAAGACAGTAAGTGATTATTCATTTAAAATAGTCTCTTAACGATTGGATTAATGATACGAACATCTCGAACACATCATTGAGAAGTGACAGAAGTATCTTTTATTAGAAATATACTGTTGATTATTAGGACATACAAATCAAATTAATGTTTGCATGGAAAGTCTGCTTAATTTCATAATACATAATTTTATTCCTTAAAATAAGTAACGAAGATAGAACATCTTACTGATATATTTTCTAAAGGCATATTCTAGTTTTTTATATTTCTATTTTATTAGTTTCAAGAATTGTGAAAAAAAAGCTTAAATAAATTAAGACAAAATTTTTATCCGCCAATTTTTTTTTGTAGAGGAGTAAGAGATAAAATCCCGTAAGCTAATATTATATTTGTGATCAGCAACGTTGAATACCTGGAAAAAAAAGAAAACTAAATTTTATAATAAATTGCTCATTTTTTAATTAGAGTGACTTGTCGCAAAAGGGGTAAATTGTCAAATTTTGAAAATTTGACCATAGATTCATAATCAGTGACCCACAAAATCTACTAAGTTATGCTAATCTTGCATATGTTTTTTGCTCGTTTTTGAAACTAAACTATGGGTATGGATTTTGTTGTCGTTATACTTCCTTCAGATTCGCAGGTACGAATGCATATAAAATAAAATAAAAAATCTTCGTATCACATATATTGGTGAATTACTCAAGGAGTAATTAAAGCTAATATTCACTTCAATCGGTTGATGATTGAACGTATGAAAGATTTTTGAACGCTGTGAGACCATTTGGAACCACTGTGCAGCGAGGCAACTATATTTCAAAATATGTGGAAAAATTACGTGGGAATAATGGTATTTCGTAAGAGGGGGCATGCATTAAATGATACAAGACACTTACATTTCTTTCACCCTATTTTACATTTTTCTTATCTTTTTCTAAAACGCTTTTATCATCCGTTGCTTCTTTTTAACTCCCTACTTATTATGCAATTTTTGCGGAGAGTAGAAACGATTTGCTAAATTTCAACGTTGCTGTACTTGGTTTATTTTTACAAGCTTGTCCTTACTCTCCTTCTTTCTGCCTCTTTCTTTCTAATTGGATTACTTAAACGACAAAAAGCTGTTCTTGAGACAGAAAATATGTTAGATTTATGTTTAACAATCTAAAATACACGAATATAGGCTTTAAATAATGTGTCATAATCACATATGTTCGCTCAAAATATAAACTACTGCTTTTTAGACGTATTGTCTGTATTAGAAACAGCATAAAGCCTCTGCTTAAATAATCTAACGTTAGATTAATGATGAGCGTTAAGAGCAGTACAGAAAAGCTTTTTTTTGTACAATAATTAAAGACTTGTGATCACCACATTCGTCTGCCGTTATATCGTTTTAAAGAGAGCAAAGAGGATAGTTAACTGGATAGTCAAATATTTTTACGTAAATATATGCCTCAAAATACTTAAACTAACACTAAGCAAAAACTGATTTCTCCAAACAAACTTTCATTCTATACTTGTTTTTTGTACAATATAATGCATTTAGCATCCTTCCTATCCTAAGCAGAACAAAAGTAAGGGTATGACTTGTTTTAAATCAGGGTCTGATCATGATGCGTGACTAGGGACTGATCAGGATCATAATGTTACGCACAATGAGTCCCCGATCATGCATCTTTATTATACTATTACTCTTAGGTCTCGTGTATCTATCTATATATAAGTATACAATACAGCAGCAAGCCACGCCAACAGCTTATGAATGAAAGAGCACATATGCAGGTAATAAATGCAGTTTAAATCGAAATAGTAGTTCTTCTTTCAGTACTGCTAGTGATTAAAGATCAAAACAGTTTATATTTAGCAGGCATCGCAGTTTAATATTAATGAAATTCATTGATTGACAAAAGAAGTACAAGTATATTTACTTGAAAAGTAGGTAAAAAATAAAATTCAAATAATCGTTGTTTTATAGAAACCTATTAAGTATCTATAAATTTGTTGCTAGTATTTTGCAGTGTTGGGTGAAAAGCTATAATAAAGTAAGAATTTTATTTTTTGAATAAGTTGTATCAGTTTTGTGCAGTGGCTTACATGAATCAATGAAATATTGCTCTACATTGTTTACTTATAAACTTAATACTGATCACTGTCGGTACACTGTTTGCATCGGCTTTAGAGATACGGGGTTATAGGATTGACGAAAAGGTGACGAGGTTAAAGAGTACAAAAGTTTTAGGCTTATTGGGTTTGAGATTGTTGAAATTTTTTCAATTGGAAGTAACGATTACGGAGTCATTGGGTTTTGGGCTACTTTGTTAAGAAAATAAAAAATTCCGATGTGATAGAGTACAACGGACCTCGAATTCGGATTCAATGATCCAACAAACGTAGAGTCAATCAGGTCGGTGTTCTGGCATAATTTTTCGTATTTTTTTGGGGGCTGTGTCACAATATCATATTATATTCGTATTATTTTAATTTTTAACGTAGTATTACTTTAAATACATAGAATTCATAGTCACTTTAGCTAAATCAAAGTATTTTAATACGAAAAATGAGATATTTAATTGACTGTTTTATTGCATTATCCTCACTAAGTACCGTATGATTCAAACGATTCGAACGTTTCAGCCTAAATTCTGGCACCATTATCAAAAACTTGTCTCATTAATAGTAAAGTCGTTACCACTATTCTAAAGTCGCGAATAAGGATATTACAATGCAGTTTACTTTGGCGCATGTCCTTAACAGGCGTTTTTATGCACTAAACCTGCCTTATCAATACTAAGGAACCTTATTAAGATTGACTGCATTGGAGCTGTGACTATTTAATCTTCTGAGACAAACTCTGTGTATTAACTGGAACGAAAACATCAATGACCATGCGATGACCAATTAAATTAAATTAACCATTAAGTAATCGTTTTTTTTGACAATTGGCCACGAAGTGAAAGTACAATTCTTACACCCAATTACAGTGCTATTGTTCTCAAATCAACTTTTAGATTACACACAATCTAAGATTACTGTTGAAAAAAATGTGCGCGTTGCTGTTGAAAGAAATGTGCGTGACAAATGAAACAATCGAGAGAGAGTTAATCAGAACTGACAGTTTGGGGAAGTAGCAGCTGCCGATAGCTGAATTGGCAGAGCGACTGTCCGAAAAGTAGGAAGTTGTGTCTTCTAGCCTCAATCGGGAATGATGTTTTTTTTTTTTTATGTTCGATTCGCATGATTTCAAGCTAAGTACTTTTGAATGAACAATGGTACTCTGCTTTGGGTGTAACAATAGCACCTTAACTTCGTGTTCCATTGTCAAAAAGAACAATTATTTGATGACTGCTTCAATTAAATTTGTCTTTGAGTAATTATTGATACTTTCGTTTTAATTAATTAAAAAATAGAAGACGTTTATAATGCTAATATAAACCGCTATATTAATGATGGCACTACCAGGAACCATGTTTAAATAAATTATGCATTATAAAATTTATTATATTGTTCTTACGTACGATAAATTATGACCCACATGAACATCGTTCAGATACTAAAGGGCTAAAAAAATGTTAACACATACATGTTGTACAAGCCGATTAAAATATCATTGTAAAAATGTACACATTATAGTAATGATCTTTTGTAACAGTGCAATCTGGCGGTTTTTACCAGTATCACCACATATGTGACAACCGTTATAGCTTCTTACATGTAAGTAATGCTATGGCAGCTTATTGCACCGGTATTAGAGACGAAATCTCTCTACTATCAGCATTTTATTCACAGGCTTACAAGAGATAATGATTAATGTAACTGAGCCACAAACGTCATGAATTTTTTATAAAAACATTTATTTACGAATTGTCCAGAGTTCATGAACAGCAACATTAGTATTAAAGGTTACAGAGTAAAATATGTCGATTTATTTATAAAATATTGTTTGTTCTGATACACAAAAATTGCATTTTTAAAATTGTTTTAACCTAAAGTTACAATACATATACTTATATTTTATAACCAAATCAAAAATAAAATTTGGTACAAAATCTACATACGTACCTGTGAATGAAGCCAAGTTTATGGATAGAGTCAATAGCAAGTGCCGTTTCCGATACATAAAATTGTGTACATTCTTCTGATAGGGTGTCTTTCTTCATAAGAAGGGTCATCATATCACCTGCAATATTGTATCATAAACACTATGCTTTCAACTAACAAGTTTGATGTTGTTTATTTCCAAAAATTACGATATTTGGGAGCAAGTAAAAAGCAAGGAGATATGACTGTATAATCATCATAAACACTATGCTCTACTCGTGATAAAACTCAAAATATTTATTGAAAGAGTATTTTGTGTTATTATAAGATAATTAAATCTAATCAAACATTTTTATTTATATTGATTATAAAGGGGGCATACACATGGCTACGCACAGTGGTCCCAAACGGTCTTTTTTTGTTCAAAATAACCTAGAGACCACACCTTTTATCCGATCTCGAAATTTTTTTTTTTAAATTAAAGCTAAGAAAATTTAGAAAAGATCTCTGGAAGCCTACTTTTTATTTTCTCATAAATTAGTTGTACATAACCTCAAAACTCGAAAAATAGGAGAGCCTGATGAATAAAACACTATAAATCAATTATTAGGTAACTTATTGGGCCCTAAAACTGCTAGATATCAGGGGTATGATATATACACTTGATATCTATGATAGTTAAAATATTACAATAATTAAATCCAAAATGGCGGATCCAATATGGTGGACCGAAACTTAAAAATTTCTCAAATCGCGACGAAAATCACTACTCAGGGGTTTTTGAGATCGCTGATTTCGAATCTGTCATTGCAATTTGCATTTTCAAGATAGCTGATCCAATATGGCGCGCTCTGGGCTCGAACGGTCTTTTTTGTTCATAATAACCTAAAGACCACACCTTTAATCCGATCTTAAAATTTTTTTTTTTAAATTAAAGCTAAGAAAATTTAGAAAATATTTCTGGAAGCTGATTTTCGATTTTCTCTCTTGAATGAGTTGTACATAGCCTTAAAACTTGAAAAATAGGAGAGCCCGATGAATAAAACACTATAAATGAATTATTAGGTAACTTATTGGGCTCTAAAACTGCTATATATCAGAGGAATGATGTATGCACTTGATATCTATGATAGTTAAAATATTACAATAATCAAATCCAAAATGGCGGATCCAATATGGTTGACTGGAACTTAAAAATTTCTCAAATCGCAACAAAAATCACTACTCAGGGGTTTTGGAGGTCGCTGATTACGAATCTGTCATTGCAACTTGCATTTTCAAGGTAGCTGATCCAATATGGCACGCTCTGGGCTCAAACGGTCTTTTTTGTTCAAAATAACGTAGAGACCACACCTTTTATCCGATCTTGAAATTTTTTTTACTAAACTAAATGTAAGAAAATTTAGAAAAGATTTCTGGAAGCCGATGTTTCGATTTTCTCTCTTGAATTAGTTGTACATAACCTTAAACTCGAAAAATAGGAGAGCCTAATGATAAAATTATATGCAACATAACTGTATTGAATCCAAACATTAATCCTTGAGTTGTAATACTTGAGGTGTAGTATAGATGAGAATAGTGATTGTAAGATCAACATATATAATAATTCTTCTCATTTGTGTGTATATAGTACGTCCGGAATAAACTCTCATTTTGCTAATTATGTATAGATAAGGGACGTTTAATCTTTAAATTTTCGAAATTCCACGGAATAGAGAATAAATTTGAACCTTAATAAAATTTATTTTCTGTTTCGCAGTGGAAATAAAAAGTAAAAAAAGTGTTTTTTTTTTTACAAAACGGATGTTTATCATTTTAGTTAATTATAAAAAAGACACAATTACACACAACAACACTTGGTTCTCCTTTTTTTAATAGGATCATATCTCTTTTATTTTCTATTCTTCACATAATAGAACCGAAAGTCTAATCGTTTAAGTTTTGTTGTCTGCAACATATTCGTATATACTTATAATTATTGTTGTATGTGATGTAATATTTTTTTTTACATAAACTAACAAAAATATAGGTTTGATATAGGTTTTTTTTAAAACGAAGAGAAAAAAATTTATATTTTTTTTTTTTAGCAGAAACATTTGAGTAATTATATGAATTAATGACTAAAATTTAGATGTAGCTCCAATGTTAGTCTTATCTCCTTTTTCTCTTTTATTATTAAACTTAGATGATAAGTGTTTGTTTCTATGTAAAATGGTAATATGGATAAATTAATAACTTGTAAAAAAAGTAACAAATGATGACAGATTTGAAAAAATTAATTGAATGGGGAAAATTACTAAAAATTTTCTCTTTTTTTTATCACATAAACCATACCATCAAGGTTTTTGTACATTTGTCACTAAAAAAGAGGTTCTTTCTGCTCTTTATTTTGTGAAAAAAAAAATTTATTTTTTGAAGTTACAGAAATGAAAAAAACCAACAAGATTTCATTTAAAGTCCATTTTTTTAAAATAACTTGTACATAATTTTTACATAAATTTATTGATATTTTATGTCTTGTAGGTGATTTTTTGTGGTGAAAGAATTAGTGTCGAAAAATTTGGAAAATTCAGAAAAGAAACAGCAGACTTGTACATAGACTTGTATGAATGGTTTTACATGCCTGCATCAGTACATAAAATTCTTATACACGGAGCACACATAATAAGACATTTTATGCTAGTACGAATTGGACTCCTGACTAAGGGGTCACAAGAAGCACGAACTAAGAACGTAAGATATTATAGACAGTTTAATACAAGGAAAGACAGTAGACTGCATACTAATAAAGATTTATTGCAAAAACTAATGGTTTCATCGGATCCTTACATTTAGAGTTTCCGACACAAACCTAAAAAAATTAAACTTGATATCGATCAAGCAGCAAAAAAGTTACTTGATTTAAAGTAGACAAAATTTAAATAAAATAAATTAAAATCTAATTAAAAAAGATTCTTGTATAAATACTTATGGTAGGTATATATTTGTTTATAGACTATTAATAAAATGGAAAATTTTTATTACCGTACATGGCAAATTTTTTTTTTTAAGTCACATAATTAGAATTATCGTTTTTACAAACGATACCTCATACAAATCATTATGAAGAAAAAATAGGGAAATATGAGAAACAATAATATCCCATTATGGTTTTACGATTATATTATTAGATCAATCATCTTCAAATTAAAAAAAAAAGATAACAGATTTGAAATCAGCGACCTCCGGAACACCCAACAAAAACTTTTGCAGAGATAAAAGAACTTTACGAGATAAGACCTGCCATATTGAATCAGCCATCTTGAAAATGCAAATTGCAATGACAGATTCACAATTAGCGACCTCGAAAACCCCTGAATAGTGATTTTCGTCGCGATTTGAGAAATTTTTAAGTTTCGGTCCACCATATTGGTTCCGCCATTTTGGATTTATTTATTATAATATTTCAAATATCATAGATATCAAGTGTATATATCATACCTCTGATATCTAGCAGTTTGAGAGCCTAATAAGTTACCTAATAAGTGATTTATAGTGTTTTATTCTTCAGGCTCTCCTATTTTTCGAGTTTTGAGGTTATGTACAACTAATTTAAGAGAGAAAATCGAAACTCGGCTTCCAGAGATCTTTTCTAAATTTTCTTAGCTTTAATTTGAAAAAAAAAATTTCAAAATCAGATAAAAGGGGTGGTCTCTAGGTTATTTTGAACAATAAAAGACCGTTTGGGACCACTGTGCTACGGCGCAAACAAATAATAACATTTAAGATTACTAAGACAGGCAGTTTTAGATTTAATCGCAAAAAATAATATCCCGCAGGACTTACACTTTGGGATAATAAATTTAACTAAAATAAAATGGACTAGATATTTGTAACTTATCGTCACTATTGCAATTTGTATTTTGAATGAAAAAAATTCTATTACATATGATAAAATTTCGTTGGCAATAAGAATTAGCATATTAACAACCTAGAACGTGCATTAATTTAAGGATTATTTTATTGTTAAATAAAAATCGATAATTTTCTAACTTTACTTCCATTAAATATTGGAACTTTTGTGGACTGATGCAACACTCCCGTGAGGGTCGTGGAACTAGCAAATTTCCAACTACTCGTTCGTTCACTCATTTATTTGCTAGAGAGAAGGGAAAACGGTATATACATGTAGATATACGTAAAACTTACTTATTATTAGTAATTTAGGTTTCTGTCCGAACGATATTGGAAATATTTATCATTTTCTAAGTTTTATTAGTATGAATTTAGTATTCTCTTATGAAATTTGTAAATCTTGTACAAAATTTACTTCATCGTATTCTCCTTGTAACTATAATTATCTGTATTTCAGTAATTGTAATGATATATATTTAATCATCTAGATAGTTTCTGTAACTTTATCACTTTTATTTGATCGTAAAAAACTTTTATACTTATTTAAATGTATTACATAAAACATTTACTGGAAGACACTTTAATTAATTAAGATTACTGCTCTAGATAAATGGCGGATGACTACTAAACTAAAAGATCGAGCGGGTGCAATACATAAGATAAGACCCCGCAGGAAGTTTTTGTTTCACAACGAGGGTGAGCGAGGAGTTGTACTTCCTCAAAGAGCAATACGTATTGACCAGATGTTTTGGACTCCGAGCTTGCTTCGGTTGTATCTCGACACCTAATTTGAATCACAACGAATCACAAAATACCAAATCAGCATTGTTCAGGGGCGACTTGGATTTTCTAGTAAATTCATGGATATGATATTTTTATTTCTATCTTTTCCTTGAACATTATATTATTTCTTAACTGATATTACCCTACTTTATCTTTTAATTAGGAAATCAAAGTTGTCACTTAACAGTGTCCTCTTCTTAAAACTATCGCCGTCCCCGGCGAATATTTATATTTATAAACATCATCAATTATGTTGACCTTAAAACTAATGACAAGTATTAAATATTAGTATATTAAGGATTGTGCAAAAGGGCATGATGTGGTTAATAAATCATGTGCAAGGTATGTAAAAAGAAAAAAAATATTCTTGTAAAGTGCAATAACTTTTTTTTTATGTTGTGCGTGCGGGTGCAGATAGCGCGACTAAGCGACGCGGCGCGTTCGCTTCTCTTCTAGATGTTGGCCTGGGTGCACATGGCTCATGCAAAAGCATTTTCCACACATTTGTAGTTAGTTTTTAATTTACGTTTTGGTAATATTATTTAACGCTTCCATACCTGCAAAGTAAGAAATGCTCCATCTTAATGGCTTTTCCCACTCATGGATCGGTGGAGATGTTATGAAATAAACAGTATGCATGGTTGATATCTGATATAAAATTGGTCAATCTTTTAATGTACTTATAGCGGTTTTAGCCTTAAATGGCTTCTTATATTCCTGTATGATTTCCCGAATGTAATTTCCCGACAAAATCGATATCCCGAAAAAAAACCGGAATAAAATTCCCGACTCTAGTTTCCCGAATGTAGATTCCCGAGAATGCAACGCCCGACAGAATAATGCAACGTATTACGTCACACAATAATGTTTATATTTATTTATTTATTTATTTATTTTACAGAAATATGTTGTAAGATACATTTTTTAAGTATTTAATAACATTATCGTACTTTTGTCCCTACATTGTCGGGACATTTTTTTTGGGTGAAATATTTGTCGGGAAAAAGATCTTGGGACAATGAATTCGGATAATTGTAAAATAGTATACGCACCACGTATGGAAGTAAAGAAGCCTTAGATTGTCCATTCACCTTCTTCGGTTTCTTCTCGGATGATAACGTACGGACGATCTGAGACTTTCTTTACTTTTCCGGCCTAGGGACGTAATATGCTATTTAACAATCTATTAACACCAAGGCCTATCGTTGCAGTTTCTTGTCAAAAAATGTCAAAAAATTGTGGTCTTTATTGCAATGTCAAAATCTAGTTTTTTAATGTTGAATATTGATAATTCAAAATATTAACATCGTTTTAAATATATTAAGTTTATATGCTCTATGATTCAATCGTGCAGCAACTTATCTGCTGATTTAATTGTCAGAATTCATGACTAAAGAATCAGTTTTAGTGGAATCCACTTGAATATGAAAACCTGGTAAGCAAATCTTTGCATTCTCAGACCGTTAATTTAGTAAAATATGTTTTATGTCTGCGTCCACTCCATTTAAAGCATCAGCATCAGCCAGATCAAACAGAAAGTGTAACTTTGCCCTGCATACATACAGCGTAATGTTTTTAATTACTCATACTGTTATTTTTTTTTTGATACTTCAACATTATTTGTGAAGACTATCTAATTTCAAACCGCATTTTTTTTATATCTTCGTAGGAATGCAAACTTTCTCCCAAAAAAATAATGTTCCTTTACAGCTAATGCGGTACTTTCTTTAGTGTTCAATTTTAAATACCTAGTATTATGGAAAAGTAATTTTAAAACTTGAAGTTAGTAGGTAATTTAGTACTAACTATTTGTAGTATCACTGAACCGATTAAATGTATATTATTTTTTTTCTAGGTGAAAGAATTTTAACTTTTTATCCTGTAAGCTACTTATTTAGTATATAAAATTTTGAATTAAATGTGACAAAAAGAATTAATTTGAAATTACTCATCCTAATGCATGACAATGACAAAAAAGTTAGGTTCAGCTAATAAAACTATAAAAATTTTACAGTCGAGCACAAAATTTCCTTTGTTATAGCAAACGTATAATTATAGGATACATAAAATATTGAGTTGCTAGCGTGGTATCAGTTTAAGTGCTTGGTTATTAATTTCATGACAGAAACCTTGTAATAAATCTTTTTAATTAATTACCATCCAATATTTTAATTAATACAAGGAATTCCCATAAGAAACGTATTCTTCATTTTGACTAAAATATTGTACTGTAATTAAATAAAAAGATCAATTACACGACTTATATTATAAAATTAATAACCTAGCACTGAAACTAACACCACGCTGGTAGTTCCATATTTTATGTTACCTATAAATATATGTTCACTGTGGCAAAGGAAATTGTGTGCTCGACTGTGAAATTTTTATAGCCTTATAAGCTGCCCTTAACTTTTCGTGTTATTGTTATGTATTAAGATGAGTAGTTTTTAATTAATTCTTTTTGTAACATTGAATTTAAAATTTTGATACGAATTAGTAACTTACATGATAAGAAATCAAATTGTTCTCACCTAATAAAAATATATTATATATTTAATCGGTTCAGTGACACCACGAATAGTTAGTAATAAATTACCTTCTAACTTACAAGTATTATGATTACTTTTTTATAATACTAAATATTAAAAATTGAACACTAAAGAAAGTATTGCATTAGCTGTTAAGGAAACATTTATATTTTAGGAGAAATCTTGCATTCCTACAAGAAATTTTGACAAATGCTGCTTAAAATTAGAAACTCCTTGCCAAGAGTACAGATGTATCCAAAAAACAATCATCATAGTATCGGTAATGAAAAAGATAAAGTTGTATTCAAGGCAAAGTTAAACATAATATTTGATCTGGCTAATGCTGATGCTTTAAATAAAGTGGACAAATACCTAAAATCTTTTTTACTGGATCAACGATCTGAGAATCGAAAGCTTTGCTTACCAGGTTGTAATATTCCGGTAGATTCCACCAATTTTGATACTCAAGTCATTGGTAACATTTAAGTTCAATAAAAATTTACTAAAAGTTGTTGGAATAAGTTGAGCAAAAACTTTTTTCAACTTCCAGACTTAGCTTCCTTATATTCCCTATATTGTATACAATTTTACTATTGTTAATCAGTTGATTTTGTGGAAATGAGACTAAAATAATGATTCTTCTAACAAATATTAATTTGCGTTCGTAATTTAAAAAAAAATTTCAAACTTTTTTTGTTATTTTTTATAGGGAAATTTCGAAGTAATATCACAATAATGCACACTGATAATATAAGTTGGTTTTTTTTTTCAAACATCTTATTTTCATAACAATTGTAACATAATGTTAAAGTTTGAAATTCATCGCACCCACTGATAGTTCATCTATATTACTTTGCTGTAATGATTTTTTTGAACATTACTGAACAATAAGTACTTTATAAAATTTATTAATATGGATTCGAAGTAAGCTTTCTTCATCAAATTACTGATTTAGTTAGTTTTTACTCAAATTTATCTAATATCAATATTACATTATTAATAAGAAGACATAAATACGCAACAAAGTTACAGTTCGGTTTTTTCACTAACAGGTCAAGATTATAAGAGTAAAGGAATCAGGGAAAATATTGATATGATGTCAGAAGAAGAAGTTTCAGTATTAGATAAGTGTAAGATATCGTTCAGAGACTCTGTGTATATAGTCAGTGTAATAGCTTATGTATAAGGTGCAGTCATTGAAAATTTGATTTTGAATGAGAGTTCCCTCAACAAGTTGAGACTAAGAACTAGAGAAGCAATAGTCCACTGGGACGGTAAAATTATATCGGATTTTTTTTTATCCAAAAAGAGTAAAACGCTGCCTATAATTGTGAGTAGTGGAACGATTGAGAAAATTATCAGCATTCCAACGCACGGTTAGTGATGAGAAAGCAATCACTCAAGCTTCTGCTGTATACAGTGCATTAAATATTTGGGATTTGACAAATTCAGTTGTAGGCTTGTGTTGTGATACAACAAATTCAAATTCTGGAAGCAGGAATGGCGTGGCAGTACATTTGGAGCACTTTAATGTCTGCCGTATCTCGTCCCATGGGTGGCACGCCTACATTGTGTTCGTGTGTGCGCTCCGCTTGTGTTTCCCAGAGGACACAGTTTGCGTTCGACTGGTTATCGGGAAATTTTATTTAACTTGGTCTGGGTTATTTTATGAGGAGATACATCTCACGGCCCGGAGATGTTGGATTTGTTTGAATTGATCAGACCTTTGAATTTATGAACACGCATAACAAATTTACAGGGGTTTCCCAAAAAAGGATTTCGACCCACTGCAAGCGTCGCTTGCAACCGAGAAAATTCGGCATACGTCTTTATTAGACATGTGTTTTCAGTGTGTGTCAGCGCAGTACCAAGAAGCCCTCAAGCGTCTAGCTGCTCAACAAAACAGGGTAGACTCATATGCGTGACTTAGCCAAGTATCATTCTTTAGAAGTTAATAAATTTATAACATCTGCTCCTGCACCTAAAGCATGTAAAAAGTTGATAAACTTAAATTCTGACTCCATTGATGGCTTGGCGATAGTTCAGCATGGGACATCAGATGTCTCTAATAGTTTAAAGATAGAAGTTGTTAAGAAAGATAGTACATGATACTTTAATTACTCTCTAACGAATGCGACTATGATAGAGTTGTTTTTGCGATAATTACAGTCAGAATTGAAACACAAACTTTGATACGCGATTGATCCTAAGATAGAAGCTACACTTAACATCACGCAACAAAAGATGGAAGAATATAGGGAACAGGAATTACATTTGATACTAGGTAGGTTGTGCCTAGATTATAAAATTAGAGTATGTCACATTACTGATCCCGTGATAATGGTACACAAAATTAAATATATCAAAAGAAGTGATATGAAGCTAAGTGAGTATCAGATACGAAACAAAATTCACATGGTTAGTTTTAATTTCAAAAAGCAAAGCGGTACAAAATTTTGCGAATTTTTTGAAGGGTTAGTAAGAGATTTTGAATTTGTAAGTAAAAATCATAGTTTTTCTGAGGATGAGGAAAGAGATAGTTATCATTTAATCATCAATGGAGTACCAAATGTTAAAATTGCAAACTTTAATAGGTTGTTTGAAAGCAAAGATGGCTTATACTATAAATATTTACGTGAATATATTTTGAAACAAGAGGCTGAAGGATCTCTCCCTCGACCAACAGCGAGCGCCGGGGCAAGCCGAGGTGGGACAGGTGCCAGTCAGAGGCTGGATTGCGGTCCATCATTTCAGCTGCGGTTGCGGCTGCTAATACGGCCACTTCAAGCCCTCTCTGTTACAAGTGCAATGACAGGGGTCACTATTTAGGGAAATGCACAAGGAAAGACCAGAACCTTCGAAAGTGTTATTCCTGTTATCGTTTCGTACACAATCTAAAGGAGCACTTTGAGTTTGCATAGGTGATTCTGGTAATACTAATGATCGGTACTTTGGGCGTAATGGTGGTAGTGGTACTAATAACAGTAGAAGTAACAGTAACAAAAATAATAACAAAAATAGTACCAAGCAGAAAAATAATAAACAAAGTAATAGAAATGATAGTAAAAGAGCCAAAGTCGATAACAAAAATCAGAATGATGACAATAAAGGCAACAACAAAAATAATGGGGCAGGTAAGAATAGTAATAAGACTTTTGGTTATATTGCATGTGGTAGTTTGTTTGTTACTGAACACGAAACTCTGCTCTCTATGCACACGGAGGAAAATTTATTCAATGATCATAATAAGAAAGTGATTGAGTTTGTAGCAGACTCTGGTGCTGCAGAGCATTTTGCCAAGTCTAAACTGTTTTTAAAAATTTTTTGAGATTGTTAAAATAAATTGATTAAACGTAAAAAAAAAATTTCTCTGCAGACTTCAGAGCGGAGAGAGAAGAGTGTGTTTCGGGTACTAATAATGATGGCAAGATAGTTCTAGATAGAGTGATATGCACCGAGGCGCTTGTTGGAAACTTGTCCCTTCGACGCTTTGCTAGAAGAGGAATGAGTATTTATTTGGATAACACAATGATAGATATATTTGATCCACTTTTCAATGAGACTCTTGTGTCCTTATTGGATAGTGGAAGTTGTGCAACATGGTCAAAGCACTGGAAACAGTAAGAAATTTAAGAAACTTTTACATTGTTTAATGATAGAAAATACTTCTACAGCAGAGACGGAGAAGCAAGTCAGTATTAAAGATAGTAAGGGCTACCCTAAAATCTCAAACAAAATATCTTAAATAGCTTGGTTGGATATCACTCAACAAGAAGAGTTTGGGAAAACTATTAAAGATAGCAAAATTAATGATAGTGCATAACGAATGATTGATGAGATTCTAGAGGCTCAAAGTCCCTTTTCCGAGAAATACAAAATGTTTGTAAGGAATAATAACGCTATGCTCTGGCACGTTAGATTTGGACATGCTTTGGCAGAATATCTCAGGGCATTACAAAGAAAGTATCCATATAATAAAGATTTGAATAAGGCAGTGTTTGATAGTTTAATTGCATCATGTAAGGTGATTCAAATTACTAAGATTAAGAGATTGCCATTTAAAACTAGGAGAGAGAGGGCTATAAAACCACTTGAGATAGTTCACGCCGACACGATGGGTCCGATTATTTCAGCTACTCATCCAAAAGGATACAAATTTATAATTGTATATGTGGATGCTTTTTCAATATTAACGATGGCATATCCAGTATGTGCCCGCCAAGATGTGCTTTTTACGCACTAATCAAGGCACAGAGTTCACGGGAGGTTATACAGCTCAAGTTCTCCAGAGGTTGGGAGCCGAACTTTATCTGGCCTGTCCAGACACGCTTTAACACAATGGTGTCCTTGAGCGACTTAATCGTACATTACAGGACAAAGTGCGAACCTACATGCATGACTCCGGGTTTAGCGAAAACATGTGGGACTTGGCACTGAGTGCTGCAGAGTACGCTTATAATCGTACACTACATCGATCTAATGATATGATAGCCCCATTGGAAAAGTTTTTCCAAACATTATGATAGACATAACATAGATGATAAGATTTGGCTGTGTGGCATTTATTAAGATTTAAAGGAATGCTGGACTTAAATTCGTCCCGCAAGGTATACGTGTAGTACTGGTTGGCTAAATCACCACAGGCTACATATTCTTAATACCAGAAGATGGAAAGTTTTATGAAAGTCGAGATGTTGGATTGCATGAAAGACTTGTATTCAATGACATTTGGGAAAAAGATAAGATAGTTAACTGGGTTAACTAGATTAATTTCAAACAGGATAAATGGTTTATTAGTTTTGATAAAGATATTCCTAAAGAGTTATTGAAAATATGGTAGGAGCAAGTAGTAAAAAAAAAGCGAAGATGACCAAGGAAAGATAGAGAATCTGCTCAAGAAAGCGTTGATCGAAGTGCTGTTGTAAATAATACGAGTTTTGCAGGAGTCATTGACATAAGTAAATTACATGAACTGCTTCAATTTGAGGGTGATGTTGATTGTTTGATCGCAGAGATTAAAGATGAAATAACAGACCCCCTAATTGCTGGATTGAATAAAGATCTTGCAAATTACAAAGAAGCTATCGCAACTTCAGATCGAGATCAATGGCTCAAAGCTGTTGACGAAGAACTAGAGTCACTGCACAAAAATCAAGTATGGAAGATGGTAAATAGACCAATTATGAACATATATGAAGGAAAACCAAACATTATCGATTACAGATGGGTATTCAAGAGAAAGAGAGATCAAAATGGAAACACGAAGCTTAAAGCGAGGTTGGTGATTCGTGGCTTCAAAGTTAGAAACAAGTATGATGTGCAAGAGACTTACGCTTCAGTGTCTGGAGTGACTCTTGTCAGATCAGTAATATCTATCATAAACAAGTATAATCTGGAGATTTGTCAACTTGACGTCAAGACAGCTTTTTTGAATGGATTGATTAATAATGAGATATATATGGAGATACCTAAAGGTCTGCTTGACAAAGATAGTTTTAAAAAAGATAAAGTTTGTAAGCTAGACAAAGCACTTTATGGACTCAAGATCAGCCGGAAAAAATAAAATAAGCGCTTTAGTGTATGAGGACAAAATGATGATTTCCTGATCTTGATTATATATGTGGATGATATGATGATATCTAGCGATTGTGTAAGTAAGCTGAATGAAATCAAGATAGGTCCATAATCTACGTTAGAGATGTCAGATCTTGGTGAGGTTGGCCACTTTCTGGGTATTAAAGTGGAAAGAGATAAAAAAGCTATGATGATTTCACTTACATAGACAGCATACGTCGACAAAATGCTGGAAAAATCCGGATATTAACATTCGAATTTCCAAAGGTGACTGATAGAGTTTCAAATCGGTAGAGAAAAAAAAAAAAAAAATCTAAATATGCCGATGAATTAGATTGAACAAAAACGAAAGAAAATGTGCCATAAAGAGAAGCAGTTGGTAGCTTGCTGTATTTGGCCAACACAATTAGACTGGATCTTTTTCATACTCCGTGAATGTGTTGAGCATACACCAAATCTGCCTTACTAAGGATGATCAGAAGATGGCCAAACGTGTGTCTCGTTATCTACAACATACAAAAACTCTAAGATTACCCTAATAATGTTAAATTACGACAGGTAGATATCTTCTAAAATTGAATGAAGATACAGTTGCCTGGAAAACGAGAAAGCAAAATTATGTTGCATTTCATCTTGCAAAGCAGATTATGTGTCAATGTGTAATGCTAGTCAGAAACGAATAGGACTTAAACATTCCATAAGCTTCATATTATCTCGCAATTTCTTGCCTGCCAATCTATGGTGCGACGACAAAGCTGCTGGGGCTAGTGCAGCAATAGATAGTGGTTAAAGATTAAGGCATGTGAATGACATTAAAGCTCATTATGTCAAATAATGTGTGTCCAGAGGAAATATATCTGCCAAATGAATCCCGTCGAAAAAAAAATTGGCAGATATTTTTACAAATCCTCTATTCTTGGATTTGCATAAAAGATTGACAAAAAGATTTTTAAAACGATTAAATGACTGATTACATGAAAGTAAAGATTGTCCTAAAGATCAAAGTCTAGAAAGTATACGATAGTAGATTGAAATATAAACATATGATCGTATGACATGCTCTCTGTGTGTATTAGGTTGTCGCAACCAATCATATGAGTGATTCTAAATGATCCTAGAAATAGGAAGTTTCCACTTTAAAATGACTCAAATTCATATCATTTATTTAACCAAGCTTTTAAAAGGGCACGCTACGCGCACCAAAAAATCAAAGGCTGATCTCTGAACAGCCAATCACATGTAATCTAAACATGTTCCTAATATGTCTGCGTCCTTCAAGCAATCTCTCATTTTTATATATTTTATGTGTCGTTTTAAAAGTGCTAAACTTTTAACATAAAAAAAAAATTGACATACGACTGTGAGAGAGTGTGAAAGATACTGTGGCATTCGTACCTAATTTTATAATTCTTGTATCAGATTCGTGTTTAGCGACTACAAAAACTTCCGTGTATAGAATTTTGTAGATTTTATTCAAAATTTTTTTTTAGTCAACATATTGAATCAACCATTTTAAAAATTTGTAATTCTAATAGCAGAATATTGTAAAGCAACTATTTTTAAAAACAAATCACGATTCATCCGTTTACAGTAGAATAATTATTTAACGTCACAGTCGAGGGAGGTGTATGTAGGGGTTGTTTCAACACCTTTAATTTTTAATACTCCGAACCAGATTTCTAGTATTCTTTAATGAGTCCGCTTAAAGATCCGAAAAAAATCATCTGATGTGGCTCACTACAGCACGTGCGTTATACGTTAATCACAAAAAAATGCATTTGGCCCAACTGTGATCGCACCTCCTTTCTAACGTAACGTGTAACTTGCAGTCTCGTGGTCTGTTGCATTGTGCGCACCGCTCTTACGTATTACTACTGACATTTTTATTTATGAGCTTTTTTTCGTCGTAATTCTTTAAGAAAAAGCTGTTTCTGCCATTGATGGCTTTAACGATAGTTCTAATTAGATCATGATAGCGTAAGCATGATAAAATTATTTCTTTAAAAAAGTGCGCGCTTATTTCATAAACCCGTGCATGCTTCACCGACTATTTCGTTTACAACAATCATAGTCATCATCGTCATCTTAATCATCATCATCATCATCATCATCATCAAGATCATCATTATCATTAATAACATAATCATCATAATCATCAACACGATAATCATCATCATAAAATTCATCATCATCGAAATTATCACCATCATCATCATCATCATCACCACCAACATGACCATTATCGTTATTTTCAGCATCACCATAATCATCATCACCATCAACATTATTTTATTAAACATCGTCACAATAGTTATTATCATCACTGTCGCTGTCATTATAATCATAATCATCATCATTATCGTGATTATCATCAGCATCATAGCCATCATCATCAACATCTTCATCATCATCATCATCATCATCATCATCATCATCATCATCATCATCATCATCATCATCATCATCATCATCATCATCATCAT
>JAPYYV010002072.1:0-21868 GCA_030522625.1 Copidosoma aretas | reverse complement strand
TAATTCCGGTGGTGACTCTAACTTATTCAGTGAAACGGTACAAGTATATTTCTTAGACGAGTTGTCATGTAAAAATCGGTAGAATTTTCTCTCCGTGTAATAATAATGTTCCCTGATTCTTCTATAAGTTTAAGTCATACCTCTGTGTCCTCTAAAAAGACTGTTGTGACATTCTATTCATTTTTGTTGTCTTAAGTCGGTTGTCAGATAAGTATATTTCCCGAAACACACGTAAATTTTGATTTTTAGATGTTGGATTTCCTCAGAAATCGCTTTTGGCAGCATACCCCTTGGTAAGTCATGAGTAATTTCACTTTTTTTGGAAATTCTTAATGTTTTAACATTTTTTTCAATAATTGCTTAGGGTAACCTAGCTAAACAAGTGGAAAGATCGTGAGGTAATATATCATCCTTTTCATTTCCCTTGATAACTTCACAAAATATTAATATATTCTTGTGATTTATTGTTATTACATCGCTTATTTGTGGTTCTGATTTACTTAATTCAGCTTTCCATATGTTATTTAAATCTAAAATCAGTTTATTGTTAATTGAACATAAGGACAAATCAGCTGTAATAAACGTTCCAATATTATCATATAAATGTTAGACATTCTCTTGTACTTGTTAATTCAAGATTATTAGATACAAGCGTATTAGAAAAATTAAAGCTTATATTTTTTTACGAGTAACTAAATCATCACGTTCGGGATTCCACAGCTGTTCTAGCATTCCCAACGCGGCAGTCGGTCGTGCGGAAAGTCTCATGTTGCTCGTACTCGTAATACGATGTTGTTTTATGTCTTCATCATGGGTGTTAGTACGTTAATGAGGAGGTGTGGCTGATATCATGCCATGTGTTTTTTCTTCCTCTCTTGCTTCCTCGCTGTCTTCTTGTTCGATGGGCGTTTGGTTCTCTCCAAACAGTATAGAAATAATCTTCCATTTCAGTAGATGCAGCCCTGGGTCGTTTTATTAGTGACTTAGATCTTATCGGAAAGCTTCTCGTATCTGTAGATTCTTCTGAATCTTCTAAATACTCTTGTAATGTTCCGGGTGGGGTGTCTAAAGTTCCCTTAATTGACTGTGTTTTTAAATTATCTGTTGGCTGGATTGTATGTATTGATTCAGGTAGTATATAATAATCCCAGAGTAAAGAAGGATCGTTAAAATGTGTACCTTGTGAGAGAAAACTTTTATTAATTTTGTTATCATTGCTCTCTAAAGGTTGTTCATGCGTCGATCTACGTATAGTCGATTGTAATTTAGAATTTTGTTTAATTTGAGCAGTTATTTCTTCTTCTGAGGTACTCGAGTCACTGTCAAGATTGAAATTTACCGATTTTCGAGTAATAGGTCTAGTGAGTTCTCTAGTTAGAGAAATTTTGGTCGCTTGTATATTTAATTGAGGGTTAATTATTTCTTCTAACTCGCTAGCTCCTGTTACAGCTTCCTTTTGGGAGTCGTTATCTATTGCACTTTTTGTAATTGGTGAGACGGGATCAAAATTTAAAACGCTAGGGAGTGACGACTCATCTTTTTGCGGTATAGGTATGTCAACATCTCCTTCTTCGTATGTCATGTCTGTGACGCTGGTATCTTCAGAATTCGATGTGGTCGTGGGTATGACAAGGGGGGTTGTTCGGTTTTCTTGTGCTCTGCGCTTTAGTAGTCTTTGCGCTATCGATAATCCGCTAAGATCTCCTTTTCCTCCTTCCATCCCTTTGGTACAGTCAGAACAGAAGGTTTTAGACCCCTTTACCTCTCTCTAGACACTGGTTTTACCGTTAAAGTAGACTCACTGTTATCAAGGCTTGGATTACTCGCTCTACGCGCGCATACCAGGGATGTTTTTGAAGGGCGAAGTGGTTTTAAAATAGGTTTTAATGGTAATACACAAGGTTGTAACTGTGCATCCTTATCAAATTCGTCATCTGAACTAGAAATAATGGAACTACTACTACTGGATGAAAAAGAATTTCCTGAATTTTTGCGCCCCCCTTTATAGTTTATTTTATTTTGCGACGTATCTATTTTAGGCAAAACAACCGGATTACGAGATAACGCATCTGCATTTGTATTTATCCGGTCAGGTTTATATTTATACACGTAGTTATATCCACGAAGTTTCGCTTTCCACCGATTTGATCGACTCATGGGATCTTTTATTGATTCAATCCAGGATAAAGGCTCATGATCGCCGTAAATCTTGAATTTCCGTCCGTATAAATGATGCCGAAAATATTGTACAGCTACTACAACTGCAAAGCACTCCTTTTCAGTGGTAGAATAATTTCTTTCGGATTTGTTAAGAGTGAGAGACATGTAGGCTACGGGGTGTTCTTCTCCTGGTTCTCCTTGATTTAAAACGGCACTGATGGCTAAATTGGACGCATCTGTAGTTAAAATAAAAGGCTTATCAAGGTCTACACATGCAAGTACTGGAGCTTCACAAAGAGCTAATTTTAGTTCCTCGAAACTGTTTTGTTGTTCATCGGTCCAGTCAAATTTTTGATTTTTACGTAGTAATAATGTTACCGGTTCGGCCATTTTAGCATAATCTTTTATGAATCTTCGATAATACCCAGTAGGGCCTGAAAATTCTCGAATTTTTGTACAGTTCATTGGTACTGGAAAATTTTAAACAGCTTTAATTTTCTTAGGATCAGGTTTTACTCCGTATTTCCCTATTTTATGTTCCAAATAGGTTACTTCTGGGGTTAAATATTCTTATTTATCTAATTATAACTTTAGTCCGGCATCCGTTGCCGGGGAATCAAACAATTTCCTTACTCTTAACTCATGTTCCTTTAAATTTTTTTCACAAATAATTATGTCATCTTAAAATATGAATAACTCAATACCCTGAAAACCTAATAAAACAGAATCCATAAGGGAGCGCTATTTCAAGTTAGCGCTCGAGGTCAATATCTGAAACTAGGAAAATTATGTTATGGCGTAACATCGACTAAAATCTTTCTATCTATCCGAATATATATTTATAACCTTAAGACACCGGTAAAAATGGTTATTTTTAGCCTATCTGGCTTTATGTTCAATATATTTCGTATTTTCAATATATTGAGGCTATGTGCGTACAAAACTGAAAATAATCATTTCTGCATACTTGTCATGACTTCTTGAACATGTCATAATTTTTTTCCAAAATTTTTCCGTATCAGTTTCATAGAGATACATACAAAACACTGAAAAATAAGTTTATGTTTTTACATCTACCAACACCTCTCTATATTTGTGCTCCACGATGATTTTTTTTTGCCCCTTTAGAAAACCCATAAGAATTATTATTTTTTTTATCGCGTATTTTAAAATAGTTTGAGGTTAAGTAAGTTAAATAAGGAACCGTTGAATAAATATTGGCATCTGCATCAATCTGCCGTGCACGCAAAAATTTTTCGAAATTGCTTACTGTATTTAAATAAAAATAGTAACAAGTCTTTCCATGTGTATATTACACATACATTTACACAGACATCTACACGTATACTGAGAAAAATGTTAAGTAGCCATTACTTCAGTAGTCAGGAAGGTTTATATTAAGTAGCGTTGACTGTAGAACCCAAGAAATTTCTACTGCAACAAGCTCTTGTCACCTAACTGAGTTTGTTAGGCTCTACCGAAATTTTTCTCAGTGTATATACACATGTACACACAAACACACTAAATACACGGTATACATAATACACTATACATTGACTATATAAGTATATAGTGGCGGAATCTCAAGGCGAACGGTAAGACTTGGGCGGTCACCGATCTACTTATGTTGCTTAACTTTAAAAATTTGGAAAGATTGAGACGCAAAAAAAATAAAATAATTTATCCATAGAACATCAAATAAATAAATCAATAATGAAAAAAAGGGCGTGGCTCTCTCTCTCTCTCTTTTTCTATGCCTGTACGTACGGTAAAATAATGTAAAACTTTGCTATCAATATTTTGAAAAAAATTATTCAATTAAATGAATAATTAATAATATATGTATGTAATAAATCAAATATTAAAAAATTTAAAAACAAATTAACTAATAAACAGTGAATACAAATTTTTAATTGAAAATAAGTTATGAACCACAATATAAGAGGCAGTGAAAAATAACGTCCTGAAACGATAGCTCGGGGATAAATGGATACGGTGCAGCGGTGCTTGGCTCGTATGCAAGAGGTCGTGAGTTCGAATACCATGAAAAGTGTTTATTTTTTTGTTTCTAATAGAAATTTAAAATTCAGTCCCGTTACAAATTTCAGAGAGAGAGAGAGAGTCCTAAAATCATTGATTTACTCCCCTGCATAACGCGCCAATAGAAGTACAACTTCAAACACAATGTTTCTGGATATTGTTCTTGCACAACATTGCATTGTTATCGCTGCCAAATATTTCCATCAAAAAAAAATTTGTTAGCTATTAAGGAACAAGGTTAAAAATCGATTACAAAATTCTGTCATGCCGCCGCGGACCGACAGATAGATAGATTGATGGATAGACAAATAGAAGGTACGAGATTAAAAAAAAGCTTGTAAGAAGGAAAAAAATTACGTAGCAAAATAATTACCAATGAAAAAAAAAGATTTTTCTATTTTCTAGAAAGTATAACTATTTATGAAATCAATTGGTATTTCTCGACCCTAAAAATGGCAAAAAAAAAATTTTAAACATAAAAAATCTCAATAATGACCTTCATAAGATGTGGAACTTAAATTTTTTTTCGAGAGGATAAAAACTGATCATGTTGTACGTTTGTGCCCGAGGTGCGTATGTTTTTCTTACCCAGGGCACAAAGTGCAATTATGGGCCCGCGAAATCACTTTGGGCCCTTGGGCAGAAAAGTACTTTGGGCCTGGAGGGCCAAAAAGTACTTTGCGGCCGTGGGCGAAAAGTGATTTCAAGGGCCCAAAGTGCCGCCCGAGGGCGCAAAGGGCTTGCACTTTGTGCCCATGGTAAGAAAATAACCATTTTTACGGGTGTCTTAAGGTTATAAATATATAGTCGGATAAATAGAATGATTTTAGTCGATGTTACGCCATAACCTAAATTTTTTCTAGTTTCGGGTATTGGCCTCGAGCGCTAACTTGAAATAGCGCCCCCACTCGAGAAATTTGGGAACGATTGATCGGACTAGAAGAGAACCACACAGTACATGCATATGCTTCTGGCTAAATCGCTAGATGGCCAAGCTTCAAAAGTCGCTTCTCCGCAAAAGCATGGAAACTTATTTAAAGTACTATCTTCTTCTAGTCTGACCAAACATTTTAAGTTGCTGAACTGGGGGTGCTATTTCAAGTTGGCGCTTAAGGCCAATATCTTGGTACTAATGTAGTAAAAAAGTAGTGAAAAAGTAGTAAAAAAATTTCGAAAAAAATTACAACACGTTCAAGATATTCATACGAATGCGTACAAATCATTCCAAATTGATTTTATGACAGCACAACCTTTAAAAAACAGAAAATACGCTGTATCTCGACGATTAAGCAAGATAGGTCGAAAATGATAATTTTTACAATTTAATGGAGACATGCATACGTTATAAACCGATTTCTTATCGTTTATAAACAACATAACTTGAAAAAAACTAACGTTTCTAAGTTGCTTTTGTTTTAGAATAAGATCATTCCATCTCACGTATACTTTTTTTATTTGTATTGCCATTTACGCACATGACTTCCCTCTGCTATATATCACTCACTCGCTCTCGCTCTCTATTTTAATACATTTGTACACATTTATATTAATAACCCTCGGAGTTCTCACTTCCGCGGTGTATCACACGTGACGCACCCAATTTTTTTTCTTCATTCGTAAATAAGGTAATTTTTTGAGTCAAGCTACATTCACTGAGGTAAGTACCCATTCGTTCACCGTACAGCTCTGTAAAAGCACTCTACACCATATGCAGCCACTATATATAGTTATAGTTACATAAGGTGTAGAGTTGTCCCATATAGGACTGGACCCTTGCCTACTTGCCACATATTTTATTAAAAATATGTTAATCATCTATTTTATATTATTGAATAAATATTTATTAATAAATACTGGTTTTTAATTATTTCCTAATCCTTCTTTTAGACACATTATATATTGTGGGTGTTATACACGTGACTAAGAATAATTGTGTGAGCGTATGAGGCTGGTGCGAGCGCGACATTGCAGATGTTATCATTTGAATAATCGAAAGATTCGATGAAAGCGTGCAGTCTCTTACTAGCCAGCCTGTTCTTACGTCGCGTCGTACCAGGCCAATCCCACAAAACATTGAGATAACAAAGAGACAACTATATGACATCATCGAAGTGATAGGTGATATCTGTAGTAGTTTTCAGAGTGACATCGTATAGATGTGAAATTGACACCAAATTTCCATCGCCATTATATTGTATAGATGTCAGTTGTCTGCAGGAAGAAATCTGCCACCGGTAGCAGACTGACAACATTTTGATAACTGGTATTGTAATAATATGTAATACTTCACATCTGTGTGATATCTGATAGATGTCTTTTGAGCTATATTGATTGACATCATAGAGATGTCTCCTATATGTAGGAATATTTAATAGCATGCACATACGAACGCATCTTCAAAAAAATCATGGAAAACTAAATTTAATTAATAATAATTAAGTAAATATAGTTGTTATCCATGATTTTTTCAAGATGCATTTGTATGTACGTAATTAACGTCTCTTTTACAAATAAGAAATAATGTTTTACGAATATAGTGTGATATTGGTTACAACATATGTATTAGTAGAATGTGAAACACAAAACATTTAACAATTTATTACCCCTACAGAAGAAAAAGTAGGATACGTTCTCACACACAGTTAACTAGTTTTATTTTTTCAGTACAGATATTTTTAATTAATCACTTTGTTTTTTGTAGACATTATAATCCTTATGTAATCAAACCAGTTCTTAGGAATAAGTAGCTAACAATTACTTTAACGCATTATAATTTTTTATTTTATGTGTGAAAAATTAGGGCTAAGATATACTCAATGTCAATTGTATTAATTGATTGTAGTTATAACTTCATACAAAAAAAAGGACATAAGAAATGATTTTGTCCAACTGGTTCTAATTTTAAGTTATTAAGGCTGATTGTCTCTTTTAGTTTTGCTTCCTCATAGAGCAAGCTTTGTATCAATAAAAAAATTTTTTTTTAAGAAATACGTTAAAAATGTTTTATAAAGTGTCTAAAATGAAAAAATACCATTTTCAGAAAATGTCCATCTGTGTGTGTGTCTGTGTGTGTATGTAATCAGTCATATCTCAGGAACCCAACGGTTGATTTCAATGATTCTTGGCTTAAAATTTTTGTTTCCTCATCCTCATGGCGGCTTTGAAAAAAAATTAATGTTTTTTACTTCATTTAGGTTTATATAACGATTTTTATGGTCAAAAAACAGGTTTCTTACTTATTTAAGGGTAAAAATAATAAAATTTGAATATCTAAATAGTAATATCTGATAGAGCTTTGAAATAGCTTAATTTTTTATTTTTAATCATTTCGATAACATATTTTGTTTAGTTTTTATCAAAGAAATACCGAGATTTTTGTGGGACATCACTCGTATCTTAGAAACCTTTCAAATGATTTCGATGATTAGAAGCTTAAAATATTTGTTTTTATATTCTTGTATTAATTCCAAAAAAAAGTTTAAGTTTTATACCTTATTAAGGTTTTTATTACGATTTTTATGGTCAAAAAACAGGTTTTTTACTTATTTAAGGGTAAAAAAAATTAAACTCGAATTTCTAAACAGTAACATCTGATAGAGCTTTGAAATAGCTTTATTTTCTATGTTGAATCATTTTAATATCATATTTTCATTAGTTTTTATTGAAGAAATACTGGGATTTTGTGGGAAATCACTCATATCTTAAAATTCTTTCGAGTAATTTCGATGATTTAAGGCTTTCAATATTTGTTTTTACATCCTCGTATTGATCCAAAAAAAAATTCGAGTTTTATACCTTCTTAAGGTTTTTATAACGATTTTTATGGTCAAAAAACAGGTTTTTTACTTATTTGAGGGTAAACAAAATGAAACTCGAATTTATAAATAGTAACATCTAATAGAACTTTAAAATAGCGGTATTTAACAATTCAAATTATTTTGATAACGTATTTTGTTTAGTTTTTATTAAAGAAATACTGAGATTTTTGTGGAAAACCACTCATATGTTCGAAACCTTTCGAGTGATTTTGATCATTTATGGCTTAAGATATTTGTTTTTATATCCTTGTAATCATTCTAAACAAAAAATTCAAGTTTCATACATTGTTAAATTTGTTATAACGATTTTGTAAGTCCGATAAGCGGTTTCTTGCTACTTTTAGAGTGAAAAACTTAAAAATGCTTTAAAAGTTGTATCTCCTCTAGTATTCGAGCCCCTTCATTGTAGACTAATAATTTTTTTTACCTTATGTCGTTTTTTTGTATACAAGAAAATCTATTTTTTTTATTGAATCAGTGATTTTTACATTTGTAATCAAAATATTTACGAACTTAGAGAAAATACGTAATTAGACGCGTCGGTCGAAAAAAACATTATAGCGGTACATAACCATTTATTTTAGCATTGCAACGTATTGCTATTAGGTTTTCTTCGTCCGAGGCGTCCAAGTAAAGCTAATTTTTTCGAAAAGTCTATATTTTCGAAATTCGAATGTTTTATTTGGACTATTACAAACTGAGATGTGCATCCCAGAAACCGTCCAAATAATTTATTTTACTTGTTTACTGTAGCTACTTATAAAAAATTTGAGTTTTATACCTTATTAGGGATTTTATAACGATTTTCATGGTAAAAAAACGGCTTTTTACTCTTCTAAGTGTTACAAATCTATTTTTAAGTCGTAAATAATAACATTGCAATAGATTACAATGAGTCTTGCCTTGATAGAGTTCTTGAAGTTCTAGCTCGCTGGATATTCTCTTTATTTTAGTAAAAAACAGCTGTATAAATAGTTATCAGTCAAAATAAGGTTGCTGTGTAAGGTAGACACTGTTGCTGATGAATTTTTATTTTTCAAACTTAATTTTTATACAAAATATGAGGAGACTCGCGTTCGTAACTTTATTTCACAATGTAGAGCATAAAAATAGCTTATTTTGACATTTTAAATCATTTTATAATTTTGTTTGATTTTTTTTTTTCAGGTAAATAATAGCAGAATAATGTTGTTGAAGAAGCTCTGTGCTAATTTATTGGCAGCGGTTTTTTTGTTTTGTCTGTCAGATGGCCTTTGTAACCAATCTTTAATTCATTCTTCGACATCAGTCACAGTAGCTGCAATTTTTTTTTCTTGCAACACTTATGAAAAATTTGAGTCAACAATATTTTAAAAGTTTAAATAAATTTTGTTCGAAAACACTTAAAGTGCACATACTTTAAACTATCGATGGAAAATGTAGATCCTTCACTGCTAAAGTGTTGTGAAAGCCAAACTAAGTTAGATTGAGACATAATTCGCCAGTTACGATAGTTGCCATTATTTTATTCACAGTATTAGTTACATTTCATCGTACCAGTGTTCATAACTTTTTTCCCTGAAACATAGATATAGAATTATTTTAAAACTGTGAAATTCATTTTTCTGTTAAGTACAACATATTTCATGTGAAATACTAATAAACCATAGCTACAGAATAACATTTTTAAAAAAAACGGGCAAATAAATTGAAATACGTATTTGAACACATACAAACTGAGTCATCAACTTTGAATTGAGGAGGAGCTCGCTGTCAAAAGTCTGAAATTTCTCTTTAGAGTTAAAAGGCATTGCAGGTAACAGATCAAATACTTCGGGTTTAAGCCCTGTTGCAATTGAGTTGGCTTGGATAGAATTAATAGTTTCAGTTAAAATATTTATCATCATGAGTAACAAAAGCAGCAAACTTATACAAGAACCTCTGACAATAGAGATATACGTATAATTATGAATACAAAAATACTAAAAAATATTTCGATCTAAGTGAAAATTCGTTATGAAATTTAGTAAAACTGATAGCTTACATGTACAATCTTCAATTAGAGCTGCATCAATGAAATTTTGATCGTCTCTGCTAATAATATTTTGGAGTTGATCATCTGATGGAGTGTCGGTCAGTTGTACATTACCATTAGCATTGGGTGTGAGCTGTCTTTCAATTTCAACATTGTTAGCGTTTTCCTCTGTATTGTTAATAGGAAGCTCATTGTCATCAACTTCATCTTCAGGAAAGTCAATTTCATTTTACTCACCTGCAACAAACTCTTCTAGCTTAAAACTGAAAAAAATCTTCTACGATTTTGACTGAGCACGTCACCACCGTTTTAGTAGTGCTGACACTGGTAGTGTGCAGCAAAGCCAAAACGGTAGGGCACACTACTGTTTTGGCCTAGCTCATCAGCTAATGTCAGTCAGCGCGACGCACATACGAGCCGTATATTAGTATCAAACATATCACTAGTAATATTCACTACTTTGCAAAAAATGATAGTATGAATTATTCTATAATTACAACGTCTAATAAACCAATAATCCTAAAGATCACTATATCAAAATATAAGTGCACTTGTTAAACTCCTACCTTCATTGAGTTAATAAAAACCCTAACCTAAAATATAAAAACGCAGTATTGGTTGTACATAGTTACGAAAGTTTCAGTTGCCAACATTTTATATATGTACACGTATATAGAAGGTTAAATGAAAAACTGAGCTTCATGGTACATCTACTCCTCAAGTAGTTTGCTTTTTCTGCACTTCTGGTTATATAGGTACACAGTAGTCTATATAACGCGCTGATTGACATGAGCAGACGAGGAAAGCCAAAACAGTAGGGCACGCTACTGTTTCAGCTTTGCTGCAGCTGCACACTACCAGTATCAGCACTACTGAAACAGTGGTGGCATGCCCAGTCAATATCGGAGAAGATTTTTTTCAGTGCAGTGTCTCCTCAGATGTTTCAAAGTCATCCATAGTTGGTGGCTCGCTCTGATCAGTACCATGATCGGTGATGAAGTGGAACTCAATGGGGACTGCAGGGTTTTCCAAAAAGTTTATTTTCTGGCTGGTGCTTCGATCTACATATTAAAATGTAAATTAGTTTAATTTACAAAGAAAGTAATCAAAAGCAATGATATTTTATACGTATTATTGAAGTAGTATCATCGAGGTACTCATACTACACTGGAATAGTTTCGTATTTGGTACATCATAAAAAAAAAACCTTTTTTCAGTGGTACTGAGGGTTAAGATGAACTTGCTATAGTATTATTACTTGATTGGCTAGATGACAAAATATAATTGCCCACACGAACACTTTGATGTTTTAGAATGACTGATCGAAAATAAGAAAATTATTAGTACGGAACAATAAAATTTAGTTTAATAAGCAAAAGTGACGAAAGCAAACTCACCCGGCTTCAATTAAAAGTCTGTACTTTTTGTTTTCTTCGTTATTAAATCAAACATTTACTTCGTCAAGGGTGTGATTTTTTGCAGTCTAGATTGTTTATGATCTAAAATAGACTTCATGTAAGGGGGCTTTGTGATCGCTGAACGAGATATTCCAAGATTACAGAGTGGTTTACTAGAATTTGATGCTGATTGTATGTACAGCATATTTTGAGCTGTGTAATTAGGCTTTCGTATCTTCCCAGGTGATTCAACCGTTAGGGCTTTATTATTTTCATTACTCAAAAAGCATTGTATTCCTAACAGAGAAATATTACGTGTCTCGGCACTCTCAGGACATACAACCTTAGAAGCTCGCTTTAACATGAGATTGTCTGTGAATATAGCTGAAAGGAAAATATAAACATGTAGTCAACTCTAAATAAAAAAAATTTTATATGTACGTGGGTAAATCTTATCTATAAGAAATTAAGTTTAACAATCGATATTTTTTACTGTAATTATACAGCTGGCATATAAAATAGTACATTAGATTACTAGGAACGAAAGTTGATCTTTCGTCCCGGCCGAGTAATTATCCGCCGGGAAAAATGATCAACTTTAGTCTCGAGTGATGTATACTATTTTTCTTCCTGCCTGGTCGAAAATTCGTGGTTGATTGAATAATTTCGAGTCAAGAACGTACAAAGCTCGCGAGAACCGTCTGCTTCACAGCTGCAGCCATGTTTTTCTTTCGTCCCTCCTGCAGTCTAGTGTCTAGTCTGCTTGAGCAGGGAATTTAGTAACCTTAGGGTGGCAGCATTGTCAAAACTGAGGAAACAAGCCGTTGGGCTGGCGAGATAGAGATTGTTCACTCACTATTAGTGGTATAATAATATACTAATATACGTCATACAAGTTAATAATATGCCGAAGGCGAGGGGCTTTCAGCATCCGCCAACCTTTACGACCCGAGCGAAGCATGGGTTGTTGGTTAGCGGATGCTGAAAAGACCAGAGGAAAAAAAAGAAAAAAACGAATGTGTCAGCAACCGTGTCATGTGAATAAAAGGTTTTCCTCTATTCTGTGATGAAATTTTATTTTGCAGTAACGTAAGATTCTAGCAATCTGCTACGTTATCACCCTTTCATGGCAGAAATATTTAATCGAATAAACTAAGTTATCGTGATTAGCAGATGTTGACGGTACTATTTTTGTTACTTATCACAGACTGCACTATTCTGTCAAAATCAAGAATTATTTTTTTCATTGTACTGTTTATGGGGTAAAAAATATTTGAGATGTCTTAGAGTTCGCGATGTTTAATGTAATAATGATTTTTACTTGACGAGCGTTGTAAAAATAACAACTACGATTATAGGTTATGAACGCGCAGTATACATATAAATATATATGTATATATATACTAGTGGGGCTTCGCCCCCCCCCCCCCATTTAACCCCCATAATTCAATATTTTTTTTCTCACGTCTAAACAATGAATAAAACAATTTTTTTTAATACACATACATACGTAACAACATAGATAACCAAAGCAATCTTATAAACATAATTGTTGCCTCTTGATAAATTTTTAATATTATCTTTTTCTGCCTTTCCTTATTACCATCCCTCTTTTTATCCTGTTTTAATTTTTCAATAGCTCTCCGAGACTCATTTACATTTTGCTTTCTGCAACTTTTCTTAGCTTTCTCACGTTTGTTTAATTTTTTCATCTCCTATTATTCTATTCATGCATGTTGCGTTAGTCTTTAATTCTTTTTTTACTCTCTCGTTTATTCTTTTAGTATTCAGAAATTCCTCTATAATCCATATTTTTTGCTGAATTATTGTGGAATCCTTTGTATCAATTTGCAATGATTTGTAGCTTTATAGATTTTTTGATTTTTAGTTCTTCTGCTACCTGTGTGATTACATTACGCAAAGTGTCATATTATTTTAAGATATTTATTTCATGTGTACATTCGCCTACCAATACGCTCTGCTTGCCAATTTTTCAATTATTTATATTTATCAGTTAAATCATTTTAATAATTATGTAAATGTACAAAAATTTTTATGATAATAATCAATGTTTCTCTAATTTATTAAAAAAGCTTATAATTGCTTTATTCTTCAAATAAAAAAGTGATCATTAAAATATATTTTAATCTTTTTTTATTTATAAATAAAAATTTAACTAATATTAATTATAAATTTAACTAAGTCTTTCTGCATGTTTTCTGTCTCCAATCCGCTAGGCGCCTTAAACAACGCAATTATCTAATTTAAGACAGTTTATTCTGACTTTGCCTACTGATACACTTCCTGTTTTATTTTAGATTCACTTATCGCCTATTTTTTAGACAAATAAACTTAAAAGTACCAGGCTTTATAGACACACTTTCTTTTTCTTTTTCATAGTTTTGAATAAATTTGTTTGCCCCTGAACGTAACTAACTGTTTTTTTTTTGTATATGTTTAGATTCTTTTGAACATTTTTGTCATTTTTATACTTATTTCTCTTAAATTTTTGCTTTCAATTAAATTATTTAGTACGGAAATATAATATCTTGTTTTTCCTTTTGTTCTGATAGCAGCCTAATTCTCTTTTATTGTTTTTCACTTCTCTACCGATATTTCTACATTTTCAGCGATTATGATTTCTCAAATCTTGTGTGTTTAATTCAAAAAGCCACTCCTCTGTAGTTTTAAAGTACTTCTAATTCTTTCTTACCTTGTGAATTTGATAGATTCATGCTATTGCCCGCGCTCCGATAATAAGTTTGTTAGTCTATAAGCTATGAAGTTCGTTTGTCAAATTAAAAGTTAATATTATTTGTATATTCTTGAAACAGTTTTCCATAATTTTGTCTTTTCCTGTGTCTTTTCTGTTTTTTATTTTCCGCAAGACATTTTTTTTCAATGATGGATTTATTCTTGGAAAAAATTACCCTAGTAAGCGCCATAAAGCAAATTCTTAGCATAAACAATGCCGGGAGAAGCTTTGAAACCTTCAAGAGTAGTATTTTGCGTATAGGTATTTGAATGCCTCAGCAGAAAAGCATGTCTTATCGCTAATTCAAGAATTTTTTCAAGATCTATAATGATATACATAAAATTTATCTCCCTAAGATCCAAATAATACTTCACGTTTCAATATATAGGATTCTTTTCACGCCTTCCATAGGTATAATCATAAATTTTTGGTGTACGATTATGAATATCGTTATTCTATTTATTATTATTCATTGCTACATAATTAATTTTCATAGAAGTTGGTTTTTCATATAAGTATTTTTATACTTATAAGAAAGTAATAGTCTTGTTAAAATTTATTACGAAAGGAAAAACATGTTTGGGGGGGGGGGGAGAGGTAGGGGGGAGTATGGGAGGCTGAGGGGAGCGGGGGGGAGCTAGCTCAAATTATTTGAGGTCATATTTTACGATAAAAAGAAACGAATTTTACCGTATCTTGGGGGGTAGCTGGGGGGAAGCTGAAGGGGAGCAGGAGGGGGGGCGGGGGAGACCTAGTACTTACCCTTAAATCGTACAACTATACAATATAGGAAGACATATGGACATATAGATATATATATATATATACATATATATATATATGTATATATGTTAGGGAAAGATAGGCCAAGAGCAAGGAGAGGGGGCTGTAATTTTTTTTCTCCCGGCTGACTAGATGGCGCGCAGATAGGGAAGGAACACTTAGTTTTGCCGCAGATACATAGGCACGAAACTCGAATTTTTGACCGAGGTAGGGAGAAAATTTTTTTTTATTTTTTAATATCAAACTTACGCTTTTTACAAAAATTTTGATCAATTTCAGAGCTTTTTGAATTTTGTCCACTAAATCCTTTTCTTGTAACATTTTAAACAGCCAGACACTTGATAACACAGCTCACTTAGACTCAATTTTATCTGAAAGTATGTGGAAAGAAAGTATCAGGTAACTTAATAACAAACTCTAAATTACTTTGGTCAGATGGTTTAATCAATATCGCATGCATTTATAGTCACGTATACTGAATGGGGCAGTATTTCATATACTCGACTTTGCATTAATTGCGGAAATATAGGCCACATGACCTACTCCTGTAAAATTCTTTTTGGATAAAAAAATCGAGTACTTAAAATATAGCCTACACACTTCAAACGCCAGTGTTTATAAATATATATATATATATATATATGTGTGTGTGTGTGTGTATATACATATATATCTTGTAAAATTCCATTGGTTTTCAACGCAACTGTATCATTTGTGAGCATAGGTATCACTTTAATTACATAGTAATGAGCACGACAAAATTTTTATTAATGCATCAATATAAATACATATTTAAGTCACAATGAAATTAAATGCAATGACAGAAGGGTATGACAATAACGTCAAAATAACCACCGAATACAGAAAATGAGAAGATGTATGGAATTACTTGAACAAAATGAAAAAATGATGTCTTTAACGACACACAACATTTTTACAGTGTTTTTAATTTATTGTATGTCGTTACGGGTCCAACCAAACGCCTAATACGATAAGTAATTTAATAATGGTGTCCTTTAGTGATTAATACTATGCTAGTCTGGATTTTGATAATACATAAACTATAATGTTCAATAAAACATCAATATTTTATTAATAAAAATCACACTGCAATACAGTATTTTTGTTGAACAATAATTGTGAATAAATTATGTACGAAGAAGAGGAAAAACAAAAAAATAATCGTCGGCCGGGATTCTAAAAGCTTTTCGCTTTATGAACTGTGCAGGCCACTGAGAAAGATTGGATAGATTTTTCACTTCAAAAATTTATAGAAATGTGGAATCGATTGGGTATAGTTTTCTATAGGTGGACAACTTAAAAATTTATACCCTAAAACAGTTGGTCTCAATTCTTTGTCATACTATATATGTTTTATAATGATAATCGAGTTATCAAGCAAAAAACAACAATTATCTGCCTGTTTTAAACACAAATAAAAATTTTTTAATTTCATCTCTTGGCAAGGATTGAAAAAACCTTTTGGAAGATCTTCATGAAAGTTATTTCCACTAACCAATTCAATATCAGAAGTCTTTGAATCTTTTTTCATAAAGTAACTAGATGATCTTTCAGAGATTCTATTTAATATTTGAGATAATGGATCAGCAGATGTTATTACCATGTAACCTAACACTCTCAAGTGGTCTTCAAAAACATAAGCACTAAATGATTCAAAGGTCCCAAAATGTAGGACATCATATCTAACATGTGTTACATTATGTACACTATGAATGAGATGTTCTTTTCCGTACAAAGTTTCCATTTGTTCAACAAACTAATAATAACGCTTTGGCACATGAATTATTTTTTATACAGTGTCTGTCCTCACTCAAAATTCTAGCAGCACAGTTTAATAAATTAAAATGATACATACATATGTCACGGAGATATATTCTAAAAATAATAACTCCAGTGTACAATAAAAGTAGTCTGTATTCAGTGCATTTAAAACTTGAGAAATACTCGAAAGATCGAGTGCTTCTAAAAAAGTCATTTGAAATTCATTTGTTCATAGCAATATACTCAAGCTAAGCATAAAAGTTTATTTTTTGCGGGGGTTTGTAGCAATGCGCGAGAGTCTGGCGGTAAATTTTGGAGATCAAAAATCGTTTTTAGCCCCTTTAATAAATAAGACATAGCATTTTGATGAGCTGAGAATTGCATAGACCACTTACATAAAAATTGTTTCAACAATTCACATGTATCTTTACATTCATTTTTAGATCCCTCATCTTGAAATGATGAAATCTCATTTGAATTGTCAAATTATCACTTGTAATGAGCTGATCGTTTTCTTAGTTCATACGTGTTTGTTGATGATTTTGAATATTATAGTGTATTATATTTTTTGATGAATTATTTATACCATTTATTTTTCTTCTGATATTTTGGTACATTTTTAAATCCACACTTGATAAATGACTTAATCTATTTTTTTATTGTTTGTTATATATTTTTTTTTCATAGTGAACAATATGATGATTATAGTTTTGACGCATGCGGTTGCCCTACGTTTTTAAAACGCAATTCAATAAGCTCACTTATTTATCATAATAATTACTATAATTGACTCACCAAATCTTAATTTCAATCCGATTGATGTTAAATTCTGCAGGCACACGTTGTATGTTTTTGAGATACATGATCCATGCGATATATGCATGATAAACATATGAAAGTTACATAAATTTGAAAATACATCAAAATGATGTAGTAATTATGAATTTTGACATCTCTTTTACTTACAATTGCAGTTATCTTGATGTTGCCAGTGTATTCTTTTAAAATGATAACTGAGCAGTCTTTCGATTATAATAAGATTTTAATAGCACTCAAAATGATATCATTAATAGTGATATCTCAGGGTGCGGTCCCATGGAGTCATCATTGAAAGACGTCTTACATATATCATTGCAAAGGAATCCATATTATATCTTTCACGTGATATCATTTGTACTGACATCTGTACCATATCTTACAGACAACTTTTGATGATATCAGTAAAACCGACTGTGTCGGTTGTCACCTCACTGTTTTGTGGGATACTCTGTACTTCTCTTATCTACATAATACACTCTTTATAATTGTTCATTTATTAAATATTAAAATGTTTATTGAACATTAACGAATACCCTCATCACAACGATACTTGCACCAGCTAAGATACATTAAATTGGATTATTTAAAATATCGTTTCGTAAAAGCTATATCTACATTCATATAGTCTCCGCTAATGAATTATAAGTTTATACTTGGGTGCCCCAGCACCCACTAACTCGTTTTTTTTTCTATTGATAGTAGATAATACAAAAAATAATGATTTTCCAATGAGGCCATGGTCTGCAGGCAGAAGAAGTGAGAAACGCAATCATTCACCCACTTTATCTGCTTGAGCTCAAGCCAAACAATTTCTCAGATGCATAACCTTTAAAATATTGGCCTCCTCGCTACGTAATAAAATTTGTAATCATGATAATTTAATCGGTTTTATGGAAGTTCACTGAATACTTTCATCATGACATGTGTTTTACGAATAAAGTATACCTTGCGCGACAGATAAAAAGTTAATTGTATTTGATTTGAGCACTAAGTCAAAGTTATGGGATAAAAACAAGGTGAAATTCAGGCATCTCCCAAAATTGATATCAATTCTTTGATAACTTTGTGCAGTTATTGGTTTTACTAAGTGTAAGCAAACCATCCCGATATCTTTTACATGCAATAAACTGTCAGAATTAAAGTTATAAAAGATTAGTAAACTACAAACTGATCACATCATCTGTACAATTCTGATTCATTAGAGGGACCGAAATCTTAGTAGAAATATAAGATACCTGGACTGAACGGAGTGTGAGAAACTGAATGTCCAGGTTCTTGTACATTATGAATGATATAATTTTCTATATTTGTTTATCATTTAATTTTTTTAATTCGAAAGTAAAAATATATTAAAATCTTGCGTAAATATCTTTAAATATCTTAAGCAAAAAAACGATGTTAATATAGCAGGTACAATCTCAGTGAAGTGCCAATCTATATTTTATTTTTGGATCCATCGTCCAAATTAAATTTGGATTGATTTAATTGGGAAATACAGACTTTCCCACTACTTATCTGATTCTAATGTATTCGAATCATATTACAATTTCAATAGATTTGCGATACTTATTATGTCATGCAAGTACATTAACGTAAGTACATTAAAGTAAGAAACTTCATCACCCGGGGAATATTTTCATCCATTTTGGTGATGATTAATAAACAATCACGTGAGTTCTAGCAGGCTGAACAACCGCTTGCTTCGCAGTGCTTATGCACCCACTAGATACGGCACTAGGTACTGGATCCACTTTAAACGTAAAAGCAAAACATTAACTGCAGGAAACCCAAAAATCAAGTCAAGTTAGCATGCAAAAACCGTGAAATCGGTTAGAATTGTTCTAGACAACTCGACCCAGGCTTATAATTAGCTGTAAATCAACCGCTGACGATGTAGCCGGAGATTTAGTAGATCCTCTCTTTTCTTTTCAATAACGCATGTTCTTAATATGGGCAGCACAACGATCTTTCTGACATCGCACGTGATCATTCTGGCAAACTGTAATCAGGCTAGAAACATAATTTTATGCCATACTAATTATCTGTGGAGGCAAAAAATTAGCCGCGAGTTAGGAAATCCAAAAATCTGTTTGCATGGTAGCTTCAAGTGATGTTAGCATGCAAATACCGCGCAATCAGTTAGAATCGTCCTAGACAATTCTACCCGGGCTCATCATTAGCCGTAAAGTAACCACTGATGATATAGATCAGTATAAAAATGGTATTTAAAAAATGGTGATGATTATGATAGCACTGCTGGTCGTGCAAGTGGATCTTATTAGTTGCGCGTTTAATTAATAAGTCCATAAGCCGCTGTGAGTTCGCTCTGCCGAGGCAGTTGCTATCATAGGCTTACAGGGGACAGATCTTTCGAGCCTTGATCAGGAAGTGCGCCGTGGATAAAGTTGTCGGAGACCTTATTGCTTCAAGTGGGTGCCAGTTCGTCCGCGTATTCCGGAACTGGTTAAATGTAGGTTGAGCCTCAGGGGGCTGGGGTAGGAAATTTTTTCGAGGGTACACCCGTTCTCAACTGTACAGCCTACTTTTTGTCACACGAAGCGCTGGTAATATTTCTCATAATAATGTCTTGCAATAGCAAACGCAAATTACGTGATATTACTGCTAAGGATGTACCTAGTACATCTTGCACTAATAGTAGATTTGGTGAGCAAAGTTCTTGTAAATGTACAAACACTGCAGATAAATTTTGTTACGTATTTGGCCATGTATTATTCTCATCTAATTGATACAAAATAATAGAGAATATAAGATACATTTATGAGGAATGGTTTGATATAAATATTTGTACTCAGAAAGAATGGTGGATTCCCCAGTTTATATGCAACTTATGTCGACTATCACTCACTCGGTGGAAACAAAATCTAACTACGAAAAATAATAAATTTAAGTACCTAATGGAATGTCATAAGCCCGACTTGAATCATTTGAATAGCTACTTTTTCATCTCAAATATATTAAGTACTAATAGACAGCATATTCAAAAAGCGGTATACGCAGATGTGAATAGTGTTACTAAACCACAATATTATGAAGTTGCCAAAAACATTAATTGGTCTGAGAACAATGATGTACAGAAACTAGAAAAAAGGAGAGAAAAATTTCATGATGAAGTAGAAGACAGCATAGAAATGGAAGATAATAAGAGTAATAGTAGCGAAAGAGAGAATGGAATGGACAATGATTAGAGTTTACCCAAAAAACCACGGTTTTACGATCAGGTTCGATTGAACGATTCGATTCGAGATCTTGGGCTTGACAAAGACAGAGCGGAATTGTTAGCATCATTGTTGCAAGTAAATCACCTTTTAGAGAAAGACACCAAAGTATCAATACACCGTAATAGAGAGAAGAATTTACTGAAATACTTTATCAAAGGAAAGTCATTAGTGTATTGCTGTGACATTAAAGGATTGCTGAAAGAAATTAAACATGATTATGAATGTAACGCTAATGACTGAAGATTGTTTATTGATTATGTTGAAAGAAGTTTAGAAGCTGTTCTTTTAAACAACAATAATATATTGTCTCCAACTCCTGTGGTTTATTCAGTTACTCTTGATGGAAAACAAAAAAATTTTGAACTACTTTTGAAAAAATTAGATTTTAGCAAACATAATCAGCAAATTGGGTATACGAAGTACCCAAATTTTTTATGCTTGTGGGATAGTAGAGCTCGTAATCAATACTATAGCAGAAAGAAATGCCGGGGAGAAACCAATTTACACCTGGTACGCATAATATTATAAAACAACTAGTAGATCCCTAAAAAATCCTTATAGAGTAAGAGGCGACCGTAAATTTTCCGGGCTATCACCGTTACGGTTGTAAATGTGAGAGTAAGTGTATTTTAACAAGAGAAACCGAAAACTATGTATTGTGTGGGTCAAATCTTCTGATGTTATGAAATAAATCTATATTTATGACTATTTACCGACATTCACTACAAACCTCTAGAAAATGCACGAGACTGGTTGGTAAGGCTGATAAAGTAGGATGTACTACCTTATCAAGATATAATTACCCTAATTTATCAACCTCACCTATATATGTATATCAGTCTCGAGCATTTTATAGAGTTTCAGAGTGTATGTCGGTACATAGTTATTAATATGGATTTATTTCATAAAATCAGAGGATTTGATCCCAACAATATGATAGTTTTCGGTTTTTCTTGTTAATATCGGAGGTGTCGAATTCGCTCCCATGACTCAGAAAAGTGTCGAGTTGGCTCCGTGGTCATTAGAAACTAGGGTCGAATTGGCTCCCGAGTCATTAGAAA
>JAPYYV010002071.1:0-21868 GCA_030522625.1 Copidosoma aretas | reverse complement strand
ATCCTGTCCCACTATTCTATCTGATTTTTTTTCTGATATCTCTTAATTTGCGTCACTAGCATCAACATTGTTATACACGCAACTGTCAACTAGGAGACTCAAGCTTCAAAATAAGCCATCGCACATATTTTTATGTTGTTTCTAATTTTTCCCACGCAAGTTATCCGGTTGACGCGGATCGTCCCAAATGTATGTATAACCAGCGGAGCAGACGGTGTCGATAACGTGGAGTACCACTTAACCACTGTATATAAACACATACATAATATATAGTCGCCCAAGCTACTGATGAGTCGTGCAAAATATCTCGTGTCGTAAAGGCATTTACGGCACGTCGTGAATGTATGCATTAAAGGTATTTTTTAAAAGCTTTTACGACGTGTCATTTATGTCGTGTATCGTGAATAGAAATACAAATAAATAATAACGGAATCTGATGTGTGATAAATGGGCAGGCAATCATCAGCGATCTTATAAGTAAACATAGAATTCAAGTGCGCGGAATTGGAATTATCCATGTGGGTGAGACCGCAAAACCCTCAGTAGCCTAAATCCCAAACTTTTTAACCCAGTAACCCAGGGGACAGCGAGTTAATAGTATAATAATTAAATAAATTATTGATTAAATAACTGTATAACCTAAATCCCAAGCTTTTTAGTCCAGTTATCCGAGGGACAGCGAGTTGATGATATGTTAACTAATAAATTATTATTAAAATAACAACATAACCTAAAATCCAAGTTTCTAAACTCAGTAACCCGGGGGACAGCGAGTATTTATTGTATGATTATTGAATTAAAAAATCTGGGGATGTAGGTGACGTTGCTATTTTATTATTTAGTTTAAGTTAAATATTATCCACTCGCTGTCCACCAGGTTACTGCTTTAAAAATCTCAGGGTTTAGGTTCTATTGTTATTTTTATAATAATTTATTTACTTATTATAATAATAACTTTTTGTCATCCCGGTTACTGGGTTAGAAAGCTTGGAATTAAGCTTATGTTGTTATTTTATAATAAATTATTTAATTGTATTATTAACTTGCTGCCCCCAGGTTTCTGGGTTAAAAAGCTGAGAGTTAAGATTATTTTGTTATTTTTATGATAATTTATTTACTTATTATAATAATAACTCGCTATCTTCCGGGTTCCCGGGCATATAAGCTTAGAATTTAGGTTGTGTTATTTTTTATAATAATTTATTCAATTTTATTATTAACTCGCTGTCCCCTGGGTCACTGGGTTGAAAAGCTTGGGATTAAGGTTAGTGGGTTTTTGCGGTTTTGCCCATATAGTAAATTCAAATTCCGAACGCTTGAATTTTATCACATAATTATGAGATTGCTGGCACGCATACTAAAGAGGTAGTTGAGTAAAATAATTTCAAATTCCTATATTCGATGGTGATTTGAATTCCATTTTCGATATTTACGACATTTACGACACAATCACGCCATAAAATACATTTACGACATGTGTCATGTATAAAATAGAATTTTATGTCGTCAACTCACCACTGGCCCGAACAGATGATTATTCGACAATCATACAGATGATACTTTGGAAGCTGTTGCCTCGCTCCTAAAAAAGATTTTTCGGGCTGCCATAATTTTTTTGTAATTAGTAGAGAAAATACTACAGTTTGGTGCTTATTTCATCTAGAACAGTTATAGGTCATATCGTAAAGTACTATTTGCTCCAAAGTATGTTTACTCTCTCTTTCTGAAAATCCTTAGACTCAGCAGCCCAGGATTTTTGTTTTGCACAAGAATTGCGCTATCTCACAAAAAAATTTGGCCTCAACAGTTATAGGCAGCCAAATTTGCAGTGGGCTCTCGGACTAGCGGCTTCTCATCGACGAGGAGAACCAGCTTCGTCTCCTTCTTCCGGCATACCCGGCCTAGCGCGCTCTCTCTTTCTCTGCAAGCACCCAGCACTAGGAGCTCTAATACCCTCAAGCTGCAAGTGCCTCGTGCTAACCTCGACATTGGCAGAACGTCATTCGCCATCGGTGCAGCGATTGAGTGGAACAAGCTGCCAGCGAATGTCAGAGGAGCATTCAACACATCCAGCTTCAAAAGCAAACTCCTTTAAGCGCTAATCAAGAAAAATTAAAGAAGAAATGGATATTGACATACGTTTATTCAATTATATTCTTATTTGTTATACTCAATATTTGAGTCACATTTTATTTATTTATTTATTTATTTTTTTTTTATTTTAATTCCTTATATATTTGTTTTATTTTATTAAACATGTTTTTAAAAATACAGCGAGCCTGCGCGCTTATTGATCATGAGGCTTAGCAGCCGGCTTGTAAAAATTTTGCACATGCCATCATGGACTACCTGTCCATAGCCTAAAATAAATACTCTGGCTCTGACTTTGTCCTCTCAACCGACACAGGCCCGCATGTTACTGGCCGCTATTTCTCAGCGCTCTTCATTATCTCGTTCTCTCTCCAACACACACACGTGGCATGCTCTCTGCTCCACACTTTACCGCGTTTCCATACATATGCACGGACGTACTGATCAAAAATAAGCACCACGGTAGCTGCTCGACCTCAAAGATGCCAGATCTCATCCTGGACCACGTCCTTGACCGAGTGATCTCCGCCGGGCACCGTTTGCCAGTCCTCTTGTCTTTCGCTGGGCCGGTCAGTCATGGATGCTCGTCGACAGGGACAGCAAGCTCCTGTTGAATGGCGATGTGCTGGGCAGCAGTAGGCGGGGTGACTGGCTTCGGGATGCCGCAGTTGCAAGAATCCTCGAAGGTGGCGACGTTGGTGACGAAGATACAGCAAAATGCAATGAGGTATCACAAAGGTAGCTGTAGCTGGTTGTACGTAACAAGATGTTAGGGCGAAAAGCTAACTAAGGGGTCGTCCATAAACGACCGTCCGGTCGTCAAGGAAGGGGGGGGGTCAACCAAAACCGGACGCAACCGGGCGCTAGGGGTGAGGGGGGGGGGGGGGGGCTCTTCTATCCGGACGTCCGACTATGGGGGGGATTATTTCATGAAAACTATTTAAAAACTTATATGTGTAGGTTTTCTAAGCGTAGCTAACAATAGATTACTCACTCTATTTACGTTACAGCTGTAAGCAAAACGATCTCGAGCTGAATAGTGTGAAATGTACACTTGCTTATATGTCTATTCCTTCAGACAACTTTTAATATACCTGATGTATATCAACTTATTTCCAATACATACGAATTCAGTGTACTGTTTAATAAGTGTATTATCTGTATTTACGATATTTATGTAAAAATCAGTAGGGTATCGACTTTTGCCCACAACACAGGTTTTATTATAGTTATAAATTAAAAAAAAAGCATACTATACGACTGGATAAATACGCATCATTGTTTTGTAATTTTGTAATTGTCTACGTAAACAAAAAAGCATACTGTACGACTGAATAAATTCGCATCTTTGTTTTGTAAGCATTAATTGTGTTATCCAAACCACCAAATACCGTCCACTATTTGCTCCTTTTTGATGTACTAAACAATTTTTTGATTTTCCCGCCGTCCGAGGGGGGGGGGGGTAAAAATCAGACTCAACCGGACATAGGGGTGGGGGGGGGGGGGGTATTTTTAGCAAAAACAGCCGGACGGTCCTTTATGGACGACCCCCTAAGCACTGCCCGCTCGCAGGCCTGCCAGAGCGCCTTTTTTTATCCCCCTACCACCCTTATTTAATTCGTTAGCCTTGCAGTCAGTTACATGAATTCCGATTTGATTCCGCGCGTCTTGTTCCAGATACATATTTCTTTCTCGTCACACACACACACACACATACCAGTGCACATTGCTGGTGCGTAATACAACACCCTCTTTTTTAATACTTGTAATTACAGTACAATAAATTTTATGGAAACTTGAACGCACGATACAATTTCCGCGACGCTTTTATTACTCTGCACACCATGATTAAAATGTCCTGCTTTTTTATTGCTTTCTTCTTCTCGTATCCTGCTTCGTTTCTGGATGGTGACCGCCGCTTACTCTAGTGCTCCTTCTCGCTCTTGTACATAAAACAACACCAGAAACACGGGTACGAGGCAATCACTCCAAGAGAGTAACGTCAGAAACACCAAAACACAATTTTGGCTGGAGATAGTAAAAGTGACTTCGTCAGAATTCCAATTCCCGAGAATAGACATTTTTCAATTGCTTCGACTTACTCCAAAATCGACTTAGGCAAAAAGAAAGAAAAGAAATACACTTACGCGTGCGGTGCGGCCCGGTGTCTCCGTCGATCTTTGATGTCTCCCCATCAGCGCCAGCAATCGTCGCTGTGGAGGCTACCTTTTAGATTATGTACACTTCAACATTATGCAGTAACTTTCATATTGGATTAAATCATTTAACAATCCTAAAAAATCTTAGAACATACATTAGTAAGTAACGTGCTTTTTTTAATTATGATACTTTTATATGTACATTTTTGTAATGTCTTTTCAAGTTAATATTTTAGGAAATTTTGTAAATATAGAGAAAATTAAAAATATTTTTATATCATCATTAACATGTATTGGAAGTTCTAGATATATGCAGCAGCACTGTCAAGATGCAATGTCTAACATGAGAAAATGTGGTAGACCGGATTTGTTCATTACGGTAACGTGCAATCCGAAATGTAAAGAATTAATATTCTTTGACAAAATTTCCAAAAAATACTACTTTAAATCACACACTAAATATTACAGTTGAATTGCTTAGTACGAATTTACAATCAGTTTTAGGTGACATGACTCGAAAAAGCATTTATGCACAAAAAGCATTATGTTCACACGATGAAATTTAAAAAATGTGGTTTACCACATGTGCATCTATAAATTACATTAAATACTGATAACAAAATAAATAACGCTTAAAAATATTTATAAAATTATCTCTGCCGAGATAATTTCAAATAATAAGGAACTTTCAAAATTAATGATGAAACATATGCTACATGCACCTTATAACAAAGTCCATGTTTATGTAATTGTGATATTGAGTGCTCTGAAAATTTCCAAAACCTTCTTGTGAACGTACAACATTACAGAGAAATGGTTACCGACTAGAAAGGAGAAGAAACAATGTTTCTAATAATTCTGATACAAAAATATGAATCAAGATAAGATTTTTGCAGATAATTCTATGGTCGAGCCTAACAATAAATTTTTGTTATTGAAATATATTTCTTTTAATGGCAAATATTATGCCTCAATTCAAAGAATAAAATATATTTATGATGACATTTATAAGGGCAATGACAAAGCTTTTATCAAAATTAAAAAATATGAGAATGATGATAAAGAAATAAAAGACGAAATCAAAACTTATATTGATCCTAGATACTTAAGAACGATGGAATCAGCTTGGAGATTGCGACAATTTCTGATATGTGGTCGAAGTCATGAAGTAGTAGATTTAGAAGTGCATCTTGATAACAGACAAAAAAAAATTCTTGAAGAAAATAAAATTGAACATGCTTTAGAAAATTGGGAAACATCTCTTACTGCTTGGTTTGAATTTAATTTAATTGATGATTTTGCGAAATCATTGAAGTATGTAAATATCCCAGAAAATGATATATTTAATTATACATTGTAAGTTTGGGAAAAGAGGATAAGTAAAATGAAGAAAGCCGCTACTAGAAAATTATCTATTATTTTTCCGAAAGGCAGTAAACGGTTTTGTTCAAAGCTGATACTAAATAAGGTGACAGGAGTAACATCATTTTTAGATTTAGAATAGAATAGAATATAATTTTATCATATCGACAAGAGGCTCTGGGCCTTAAACTCCGAAGCTTGTACATCAATACCAAATTAATGGCTGTGCTTTAACAAGCAGCAGCCTTACAAATAGAAGTTATTGAACTGAAAGATATGACAAATCGAACTGAGAAAAAAAAAAATATTCATAAAGATGAAATTTAAAAGGCGTACGGTCGAAAGATGATCCTAACTCATATTGTTCCAGTAGCGAGGGATAGAAATTCAGAATGCATTATAGAAGCAAGATGTATTAGCATGAGAGATTACCAAGTCATAGGCCGTCCGTTTTTGCAAACTGTGTTCACTTAATGGTCTACATTTCAAATGTTCCGCAAGGTATTTAGATTGACCGTATTTTAGTATTGCTGTTTGCAAACATCATGACAGGTAGATACGACTTGCGAAAAGGTAAAATATTCAGTGACTTATACACAAGTGTGATTTGGTCTGAGCACTTTACCCCTAAAACAAATTTCAAAGCAGCATTCTTGCATCTTAAGAGTCTAGTGCAAGGCTCCGTGGAAATATCAAGCGTGATTCCAGAACAATACTTAAAATGAGGATAGATAAGAGCTTTGACGAAAGTTAATCTTATTGAGCGCTGCAGAGAGTTATGGCATCTACAAAGGCGTGCCAGGGCCGAGTAACTCCTCCGAGCAGTCTCCATCGTAAATGGCTCCAAGATAAAGTACTATCAAGAATAATACCGAGTAGTTTTAGTGAGTCACAGAGCTCAATCAGTTTACCATTAATAGAAAGGATATTGTCGGCAGAATCTCGAACATTGACCATGTTACCACGAGATTGAAACTAAATAGCTTTAGTTTTTGAAATGTTTACTTTTAATAAATTGCTTTGTGTCCAATTTGAAATTCGAGCACGATCAGGATTAACTTTTGATATAAAGTCATGCACCTGATAAACATGACCGAAATACATGAGCACAAACTCATCAGCATAAATGTGGCATGTACAATACTCCAAAACTGCAGGCAAATCATTAGTCAACAATAAAAACAAAATTGGCTCACAAAGACTACTCCGATGCAGAACCGTCTGAAAGTATTGCCGCCTATGACTGGCCGGACAGAAAATACTTTATCCAGTTGCAAACAGATTCAGAAAACCCACGGAGCGAATTTTGTTCAGCAAAATCCCAAAATCAACGACATTAAAAGCACGACTAAAGTCAACAGCAACCATCAGAGTGACTGTCGGGATTCAATGGCTATTTTCAATTTATCTACAATATTTACTAGTGCAGTATGAGAGCTATGATGCTTTCGAACCTTATTGCTGACGACATATAATCGAAGATGAATCAACAAAAAAGGATATCCGCTTAAGTGCGACGGCTTCAAGGCTCTTGGACATTATACAGAGTAAGCTTATAAGCTGAAAGTGGCATGGATCGGTTGTAAGTATCTGCTTAGGCAGAGGCATAATCAAAGCCCTCTTTCATGCCGTAGGAAGTTAACTTGACTGTCAAAAACAGTCGAAAATATTTACCAGTATTGGTGTAAGATGTGGCAAGGCAAATTTGAGCATTTTAATATTATTACTGTCTACTCCACTCGCATTCGACTTGCTCCGAGTGATAACCTCCCACACATCATCTATACACACATGCTCAAAAATGAACTGATCATTAAAAGGCAAAGGGTCAAGCAAACATGATAAAGTTTATCCGGAAAGGACAGTAGTGCCTTCAAAATCCTCATTGAGCAAATCCAGATTATGAAAGTTTTATGGGGTTCATTTAGAAGATGGGGCTGCACCAATATCACAAAGACACTTCCAGGTGTTAGAAGACAACTTGCACGCTACAAGCCTCTGCTTTTAAACGAGTGTAGATCATCACGAAAGAGAGTCCTTACCATATTTCGCAATTGTCTGAAAGACAGAAAATCAGTATCACGGCACCCTCTTCTATAGTATCTCCAAGCACGGTTACGTTTTTTATAAGAGATCTAATCTCATCTGTCATCCGTATGCAGTGCTTTCTACGGGGATTAAAAGAATTCACAGGGGCATTTTTATCGAATAGGTGCATGATAACCTAAGAAAATACGCTGACCTTATTATCAATGTCATCAAAAGCAGTTACAATATTTCAATCAATTATGCTCAAATCATGATGAAGGACGACCTGGTCAAAGTTTTCAAAGGAGTGACAAGTGATTTGCTCAGGGACAAACTTGATTTTTTAATTTAATTAATATATAAAGGTCTAAGAATTGGTCTCTGTAATTTTTATTGAACTAAACAGCTGTAACAATAAATTTTTTAATTCATTAAACTCCTTATTACTAAGTACACACTATGTCTTCATTTAACAACATACAATGTTATGTTTTTGTATCTCTTGTACAATTGTATTCCGTTTAAAGTTAATAACATAGCACAGTATTAGGTTCACAAGTCAAAAAAAAAACACGAAGAAAAAATTATTAGGAAATCGATGCAGATGCCGCAAGCACGGCTTTGAGTATTTTCAACCATGTCTGCATTGCTGCGTCGAACGTGTCGAGAAGAGTGCGCCACTTGCAATTATAGATCAGTTATTCGACAGCGACGGCGATAATAGTTGTACTCAAAGAAATTACATAGACTCCATATTAGAGTGTATAGAGTTGTGTATTACAAAAAGACATTGAAATGGATACTATTGATGGAAACGATAATGATAGCGATGATGTCAAACAAATCCAGAAAAAAGCTAGGTTTAATTGATGTAAAGCATTGTACAACTTGATTTTTTATTTTGATTGAAATATAAAGGTGTACGAATTGGTCTTTCGGTTTTTTTTAATTAAATTAAACAGCTGTAACAATAAATATTTTAATTTTTCAAACCCTTTAAATAATAAAAACGCACTCTGTCTTTATTTAACACCATACAATGTTCTGTTTTTCTTATCTCTTGCACAATTGTATTAAATTTAGAGCAAATAACATAGCACAGTATTAGGTTCACAAGTCGAAAAAAGAAAAATTGTAAAGAAAACAAAATTGCTCGTAACTTTTTTTTTATTATGATATGCATATTGTTATTATTTCCACATAATACCGCAATTAAAAAAAAAAATTCGAAGTCGGCCGGAAAATAACGAAGATATAACGAATTTTTCCTGTTGCCATAATTTTGAAATCGTTTAATCAAAAATTCACCTGTCTCTTGAGCTAAACGATTACAATACGCTCTGAATTTTAAAATTTTAAAACATTGCATATTGACCTCGAAAACGGACCATATTAAGTAAGCCATGATAAATCTGCAAAGTTCGAAATATTACTAACAGACTTTTTTAATTTTAGCCATAAATATTTATTAATTATCATTCATCGCATTAAACGATTAAAAAAATAATCTCGGCTTTTTAATGTCCCAGAGCCATTTTATTTTTATTTAATCGTGTAAACATACAAATAATTATTTTTTAATAATTTATGCTGATACGTTCGTTTTTTGTAAAGTGAGAAGCAAAAAACGCCGCTCGAAAAAGTAGCAATCTTATGAACACCATTCGGAAGTAAAAAGTAATAACAATCGATATGCCAATAAAAGGTTCATAAAATAGACGTTTTAAAAAAAAAGTCCTGGACGAACTTTTAATAACGTTAATAGGTCAAATTTTTAATAAACATGAAAGTCATTTTCAATAAGCAAATAAAATTTCTCAAAAACTCATAAATATTTTTCAACAAAACTATTTTTGTAAAGCAAAGGTAATAATACACATATTTTACGATAAGTCAAGAGGTCCAGCTGTTGTTTATTGAGGGTGGAACAATTTATAACTACGCTCAGCCGCAAGTTTGCCAGGATCATCAAAAAGTCAAGAACATACAAGGGACTAAGGCAAGGAGACCAGGACGAACACTTTGGCACAAAAAAATTATTGACACTTTTAATCATACATGAACACTGCTTTGAAAAAAAAAAAGAGTAGAATTTATTCAACTTGAACAAAGTAACACTTGACATGAGTAAATTTATGAATGAAAGATATTCAGGAATTGTGTACAAAGCTACTATTCCAAAATTTAGCTTGATAATTAAGATTTAAACCGAATTGTCTAGAATATGCACTACGTGCAGGCAGGCAGACGCAGAGAAGTAACGAGCACTTTGACTAGCCAGCTACAGAAGTGGAAGCAAACTGACTCTGGCTGCCACGGCTAGTCGGTACAGTAGTGCTTGTGTAACTTACCTAATATTTGTATAGATATAATTAAATCTCAAAGCACTCGTGGGTACATACGTCAGCCACTCACACAAACTACACGCAGTGATGAGACTGTCCCTACGTCACGGCCACAATTTTTTACGTACAAAACGGTAATTTTGAACACTTGCATTTTCTCTTTCAGAGTAAAAAGTACTTGAAATTTTCGATAAATTCTTTGGTTTTTGCGATGATGTAAAAAAAAAAATTGGCGATATTCAATAAACTAGGACTTATATTCACCGGTTTCAGAATACCAAGACAACAGAAACCTTTTAAAAAATTAATCAGCAACAGTCTTAGAGTTATTTGAAAAAACTCTGATTTTCATGTGGTCATTTGTGAGTGACCTGTACCTCATGGTCGATGTTCGAGTAAGAAAGAGAGGGACTTATCGCGTAGTATCGGATAGGGAAGGGAAAGCGTAGCATATTTACAATTACAACGCTTGTATCAATCACCACACGAGAGCACTAAGAGTGTGCGTGTGGAGCCCCTCTCCTCCTTCTCCTTCCAGAGTCTCGGACACGCGCGAGCTGCTAAGTGGCCCTTCTTCAATTCAGCTGGGGAAGTCATAGTAGACGCCAGACTGCACACCGGCTCTAAGTAGAGTACCTATCTGTATTGGAGCATCTATCACGTCAACGTCGCGCTGCGCCTCGCCTGCGAGCCGACAACTTGTTTCTTCAAGCCTCAACTGGCCATCGAAATCAAGGGGAAGCCGTCATTCCATGGGACTCTCTGGATTCTGTCGCTCTCTCTCGACTTGATTTAGCATTCGGTAAGTCGTCGTCTTATAAATGGTCAAGTCGACTCAGAACTAGCTAAAGGTATACAGTAAACTCAACTCAAAGTTTTCTTTATCATCGCAACGCGCGCTTCCTCGCTAGCGATAGCTGACATTGTGCTTTGTATATAGTTATTTGGATTCAGTGAAATAAATCTACTGTTTATTGTTTTTCTTTAAATCGAGAGTCTTTTTCTTATTTGATAAGTAAGCCAACTGATTCGCTTCGGAAATTAGCCCAGTAAAATTCGACCTCCCAAGGCTATACATCACTAACAAATCGCTGTACGTGACACGCCATTAATCGTTCGATAACGATCAATAATTATCGAACCACGATCTCGGTGTAGCACGCATATAACTCAATTCACAGCTTCCACTGCGCATTGGGCTACCAGGCGGCCACCAACCTCACGGGCCATAACCAAAATGATTTTTGCACAATAAAGCGACTTTTGAACATTGTTTTGTTTGTTTAAAATAGAAGAGAATTAAAGGGTATATTCCTTACTATTAAATTCACCTGTTTTTATCTACCGTTATCTAAAACGCACGAACTTGGTAGATTTATCATATACTACTTAATGTGGTCCATTTTCGAGGTCAATATGCAATGTTTCAAAATTAGAAAATTCAGAGCCTATTGTAATTATTTGGATCAAGAGACAGGTGAATTTTTGACTAAACGGTTTTAAAATTATGACAACAAGAAGAATTCGTCACATCTCCGCTATTTTCCGGCCAAATTCAAAATTATTTTTTTTTATTTGGGGTGAAAATAATAGAAATATGCATATCATAATGAAAAAAAATTGTAATGAACCATTTTTTTTTCTTTATAATTTTTCTTTTTTCGACTTGTGAACCTAACACTGTGTTATGTTATTTGCTGTAAATAAAATAAAATTGTGCAAGAGATAAAAAAAGAGAACATTGTACGGTGTTTTATGAAGACATAGTGCGTACTTATTAATGAATAAATAAAAAATATATTGGTGCAGCTGTTAAATTCAATAAAAATTACCAAAAATAATTCTTACACCTTCATATTTCAATCAAATTAAAAAATTAAGTTGTACAGTGCTTTACAACAATTAAACGTAACTTTTTTCTGGATTTGTTTGACACCATCGCTATCACCATCGTTTCTATTAATAGTCTCTATTTCAATATTTTTTGTAATACACATCTCTATACACTCTGATATGGAGTCTATGTAATTTCTTTGAGTACAACTATTATCACCGTCACTGTCGACTTACTGATCTATCGTTGGAAGTGACTGACTCTTCTCGCCAAATTCCACGCAGCAATTTGAACATTGTTGTAAACACTTGAAGCCGTGCTTGTGGCATCTGCATCGATTTCCTTCGTATCCTCCTTTACATCAGCATGTGATTTTTGTTCACCACATTATCGGGATGTAGCGGGTGTATATTATGAATAGGCTGCAAACCATGTACCTTTTCTTGACAACCAAATCCTAGAGCGTCGAGAAAATTATTATCAAGCAACTTTTAAGGTTTGCGATATACTCACAGAATGTGCTGATTTGCTTGCGTCAGACGTGGGAGGAAATTCTCATGCATTGATTTTTTTTGCTTTGCAGCATATATACTGCATGAATCGTAACCCTTGTAATGTAATGTTACAACCATGTTTAGCCAAATACGACTTTGTGTATGATACATCTGTCTTGCTGTTGTAAATATGATGAGAAGTTGTTGACTATTTGACGGAAATGTGGCATATCTGCTGGAAAGTCATAAAAATAGTGTGATTAGGTTGAAAGTATAATTGTCGGAATTGAAAAAAATGTTTTTTTTTGCTCCGATCAAAAAAGCATGAAGTTGTATCAGAACTTGTAAGCAATCATAAAAATGCAATCTATTTTCTTAGACCTACATGTATTTAACTATCGAAATTATAACGCTCTTTTGGCCATAGCTTTGAATTTCCTTTGGAACTAATTTTTTGAAACACAAATTAGTGTAAAACGTTGTTAAAAGCACCCTCTGATGATCGGCTTTGAACGTGACGGGATATATGATGGCGCGTCGGAAAGCTTCTCGAAAATGGAAAGCCGGTCGTATAGGCCCATCGAAGTGAGAGGTACCCTACTTGTACTTGTTGGTGTAGTGCTAAGGTTATGTCTCTCGACCTCCTCCTCGTTATCTGAGCTGGGCGGTGGTACGTACTGGGCGTCCGTAGTTAGCTGTCAGCGTAGATTTTTTTTATATGACTCTAAGGATCATTAAAAAATCAAATATCAAATCAAAAATCATCAAAAATCAAATCATCCCAGTAACAGTCTTTATTGGCCTTTTTGAACATGGATCTTTAGCCCTACATTTTTATATGAATTGAACGATATTTCTTGTATTTTTTTTCGACATTTCTTATATATATATAGGCATTAGGGTGGTTCTTAATATGAATGTACCCGAATTTCTTTGCTCCCTTTGCTCAAATACTTCCAAATAAATAAAAAAAAATTGCCTGAAAATTTTAGCTCTTAATATTAACTTTAAGATAGCCCGCGCTCTGATCTAAGTTTCTCATGGAAATAACATAGAAAAAATTTCATTTGTTCTTCAGAATTCCATAACTCTACCATAAATAGATCAAAAGTTATTAAATGTATCGTATTTGTTGTAAATTCAACGCTCTACAAAAAAGTTTTATTATGATTTTTCGGTAAATCTGTTGGCTTGAGAGTTATTTGAGCTTAAAGTTTAATTATTATATAATTATTAATATTATCAACTGTATTGATCAATTAAATATTTATTTTATAAAATATATCTAATTTCTCTCACAAAATTTTTAAGTATAGTCAAAAAAAGCAAATACAATCTTATTCTTGGAATTGGGGTTAATATGTGTGATTTTTTACTTAAAACAACAGATAGTCCTTAGAGTTTGAAAATACTAAAATGGAAGTACAGGTGATATGATACTATTGGGATAGTTAGCCTTAATCCATTTTCATATTTTCAATTATTGCAGATTTTCGAGTATCAGAATATTATTGTTTATATTCTGATAACAATTGAACTATAAATTGCTGCTGCTCTGGATCCTTGCTTAATATACTGTGGTACTCTTCAATAAGTTTCACTGCACGCTCGACGATATCATTAACAACCTTTAAACTTCTTACCAATAGCAAACCCTTCTGGTAATCTTCATTTCGACACCACTAAGACGGATTCAAATTTAAAAAAATCTGTATTAATTCCAAATCGTTCGACAAACTGGAGGGATCTTGATGACGCGAATAAAGCAATGTTCCAGTTATATACATCTCTAATATTTTTAATTTCGAAGCGTTTCAAATATTTTTCTGAATTTCCGTCAATACTTTTTAACATAATCACCATCTGGTTCTTAATGTTTAATGATATTTTTTCGTCAAAAAATGCCATAGCTACAGTTTCTGGATTTAAATACCACAAATGCTTGCTAAATTTCTTCAATGCCTCTTCAGATATTTTAGCATTTGTCGATTGATAAATAATCAATAAGTTCTTTTAAAAATGATAAATCATTATTTGGAGCTTCAGATGCTAGAAAACAAGTGAATCATTCTTTTATATACACTGTAGCAATAAAAATAAAAATATCAGAAATTGATCTGATTAATTTCACCGTCATTTTCAATTGTTTACGATATAAAAATATTTGTATAGTATATATGGCCTTTGCCATCCACCTATCGTGGTGAAATGCACCCGTTTTCCTAATTTTAATTGACTGCACGGAACTTTACCAATAAATATCTGAACAAGCTCTAAAGGTTCTCTGTAGTCTTCCCTTGGTTGTTTACATGTTGCTTTTTGATAAAGTGATTGATGTCATCAATATGATTTTGTATTTTGTATTGCACATACGAGTCTTCAACGCCAGTAAAATATTGACTTGTATCAATGTTGACCTAGTTCTCTCGAAATCTTTTAAGTAAAGGTACATCAGGACCTGAAGTTGTAGGTATTTTAAGTTAAAGAGCATCCCTTAGAATAAGTTCTAGCATGTGATGCCTGCAATGCAAATACAATAGTTTTTTTTCAAGCAACCGTTCAAGTGAAATTACAGCTCCTTTACTTGATCCTAGATTTGCAGCAGTAGTATCACAGCAAAGAGCTTTGATAAAGTCGGGAATTCCCCAATCATTATTAGCGTCAAACATTGCATCAGCTTGCGACTGACCTGTACCATCATCTAGTACTGGGATCGCTAATATTTTTGCAACTTGTCCACAACTCAATACAACTGGTAGTCATTCTTTATTTTTTCCACTTAAAGTTTTTAGAATTTTTCCATCCCAGTGTAGAACACTAGCATTCAAGTCTTCAGTTTTGAAAAGTTCTTTGATTTGTTGGGCTTTCTCTTCACGTATTCTCTGCTCCGACAAATAAATGTTCTATTCACTATTAATGGATTTACGTCAATTTGTAATGATGAACATAAAGCTACAATCAAACGTACATCATTACAATCGCTTATTTTACAATGATCAAAGACCGCTACTAATTTATCATCTACGATACTTATTGTCTCACGAGATTGTGTTGATTCTTGGTGTTGAGTAGTTGCAAGTTCGTCAGAAAAATTTGAGACCGACGATATTGTTTTTTGACTCAATGGATTTACTTCTTCCACTTCACTGCTTGATGTGAATTCTACAAATTCACCTATACAATTAACATAGAAAATATAAAAATAAAAATTCGTAATTGAAATAAAGATACAAATATTTTTCATAAATCAATTGAAATTATCAAGCTAAAATTATCAATTTTACCGTATCGAGCTTTTTCTCTCCGATTTTTCACGACGTAGCTGTAGTAGTTCATCCTTTATTTTTTTAAACTTGGTCATTATCATCAGACTCAATATTAGCTATGTAACCACCTCTACTATCTTTCCGTTGTTCAGTTAAAAAATACATTACATTTTCATTGACCATTAGTGCCGCATTTACATGAGCAATGTCGAACAAATTCAATAATGAAGATTTCAATTCATCCTCATTAATCTTATTTACATCTCTGCTTGTACATTTTTAAAGAAGCTGAAAATGCTCATATAATTTTAACAGCTGATCAATGCAATGGTCTTTTCTTTTAGTTGGTATTCAAGCTTTTAGCCAAAATACTTTAACTTCATCTATACTGATTTCAGCACTTTCACGTAATTTAAATTTGAGAATATGTATATGATGGAATAAACTTTTAGGACTTGTAATTTTGAAGGCAATTTATTACCGATAATTTGAGTCAACATCACCAATTAAATAAATATTTTGACGTAAAATTATTCTTGATGTCATGATGAGTAAATATTTCGTTAGACAACTCACACAGATTGTTAATTTTAATTAAAGGTTAGGTAATTTATGAATATTTTTGAAGATAAAAATGTCTGAGTACACAAATACTATCAGAGATGGCGTTGGTGATTCAGTCCATAAGACCACAAAAAATACAAATATTATGTTCGCTTTTTTTGACCATAAATAAAAATTTTATAAGAGAAATTTGATATATTTTATAAAATAAAAACTCACTTGATAATTACACTTGATAGTATTAATAATTATATAATAATTAAACTTTGAGCTCAAATAACTCTTAAGCCAATAGATTTAGCAAAAAATCATAATAAAACTTTCTTGTAAAGCGTTGAATTTACAATAAATATGATACATTTAATAACTTTTGATCTATTTATGGCAGAGTTATGGAATTCTCAAGAGCAAATGAAATTTTTTCTATGTTATTTCTATGAGAAACTTAGATTAGAGCGTGGACTATCTTAAAGTTAATAATAAGATCTAAAATTTTCAGGCAATTTTTTTGTATTCATTATGAAGCATTTGAGCCCCAGGGAGCAAAGAAATTCGGATACATCCATATCGAGGACCACCCTAATAGGCATTTTAACATCCTTGTCGCAATTATAAATCATCTAGTTTTTCGTAAATTACGTATTTAATTTTTCCAATTCGTCGCAACATTTATACTCACATTACAGAAATTTAGTTCTTTGTCAAATCATGTATTTCGCTATGTTTTTATTTTCAAGAACTCTTATTCTTCTTACAGTTTTAAAGTCATTTTTGTTCGTGCAGATTATTATTATTTTTTTTTATTTATATATCTACTAAATACCCTTTTATGTATCAAGCCAATAAACATTTCCATCCTTACAAACTAATCCTTAACCTATGACGGTGTCATGGATGAAATTCCCGGCCAGAATCCTCAAAAAAAAATCTGAGCCCTGACCGATGATCGAACCCACGATCTCTTGAACGGCATTGTTTCCGATGCCAGCACGCTAGCCACTGAGCTAACGACCACCTTCTACAAATCATTAATTGATACATGGGTGATTAGGAGGTATTCCAAGAGAGTTTGCCTGAGTTTGAGTGACCGTTCCCGTTTTCTAAATCCTATTTAGTACTTTAAGCCTCCGCAATCTGGTCACCTTTATAATGGCTAGATTAACTGCAGATGCCTGCAAGAGCTGCTTTATCTCTAGGGCCCTTCGCTTGGTCGACTGTTTAGTAGCTTCTCTAATTCCGTTATGCCAATGATGTCCGTAAGGCAACCGACGCGACGCGTGGTACAACTCGAGCTGATGCCTCTTGCTCAGTCTGAATAGCTTGCATAGTCTGCCAAGTAGAATGCCCAGCCAACGTCTGGCTTGCAGAGTCTACCCTGAAGCTACCCTTGTAGTTTAGTGTGATTTCGACTGCATACACCCTGGCTAGTAAGTGACTGAGGTGTTCAAGCTGGCATAACCAACAATAACAATATTTCTGTCGCCTTGATAATGAGCTCCAGAAATTTCTATTGTTATGATCAAAACGTCAGCATTATCAAGCGTTACTTTTTTTCTGAATTTATCTGTAGATCATGATTTATCACATATGATTGATATTAGTTGAGCTTTATTTTTATCATTTAAGAAAAAATCTTTCTGTGCCACCACCACTTTTGTTTTTGTATCTATTTAAACTTTTCGACCAGTTGCTTTTTTCTATCTTCGCAATAACTCAGCGCTTATTGTACTATCAGCAATGCCGTACTCATAAAATATTACGATGCTGTTCCTGGCCAAATCTGTCTCCACATATTTCACATATTTAGCGATAATGTTGTTCACAACATCATTGAATTGCTACTGCACATCATTCATCAATAATCCACCATCCATAACATGAGTACTGACACTGTATTTTTAGGCTATTTAACACTTTTAAATAGCGCGTAAAAGCTAGACTTATTATTTTTTTGCATTTTGATGTTATGAAACAGTTAAAGTGGATGCAGATACTATTAAAAATGCACATATTATATCATGTCATCTTTGCTTTTAATATTTAACGTTATGCACTGCAGTTATAACAATAGATCAATATTAAATTGGTCGCCATTATGTAATCTTATTCTTGGATCGGCAGCAGCAAGAGATACTGCTTTATTGATGCGGTGGAATTGTATATCACAGTAAGCTTGAACGACAAGAGCATCCAGCAATTTTATTCCTATTTCCAACGCTAGATGACAATTACCTTTTGCATTTCCTATCACCCCAGAATATATGCAGTTACTTCGTTCAGAAACAGGAATGTGGTAGAGTTCTTAGAAAATACTTGATATTTTCTTTAAATTACTGGCTTCATTTGCTATTCCAGAGGTTTTCAAATCGATATGCTTTCACTCCGCACGGAAGAAACATTCTGAAAATTTCCCATCACATTGCAAATCTCAAGTGTGCTAGCCAGTCGTCTTACTATGACTTTCTCTGTGAATTCTTTTGATATCAAGCCACCTTAAACATTCACTTGTCTCATATGACCCTGCTCAAATGTCATGTCCACCCAGTTTTCGCAGTAAAATTTGTTGCTCCGACGAATCGTAGACACGCCAAGCTCAGCGTCCTTGCTGTATGTGTAATTATTTACGGTTGATTTTTACTCATGCATGTCTTGCAAAAAAAGTTGGTAGATTGTTGCTCATAAATAATGGCCTGCAGATTGGAAAAGGGCAATATGCGTTGAAGGCTGTGTAATTATCCATCCCAGTTACCAAAACGCTGAATGTCGTAGAATGTTTTGGCAATATCCACTATTACAATGTATTGAAGCCATAGCTGGACCATTTTCCTTTAAATCGTCGATGTTCTTTAAGAATTGATTTTATATTTCAAGAAACTGGGCTTCTGCAATTTTGTCTTCATGTTCTTAATTATCAGATTCGATAACTGTCGCCATAAAACTTGTTTCCTTATCAGTTATATCGCAAGAATAAAATTTTTTTTTTCAAAAGCAGCTTGCATCAATACATGTACTTGAATCGAACTTAAAAAAGCGTGGCCCGTAAAAGCTGGTTAAACTCAACCGTCAGCGTAGATGGTCAAAAATACTTGCAAAACGCCACTCCCCTCCATAATTTTCCCAATTTTTCTCAAGAAACTCATTATTGTGTGAAAACCAAGTAACACTTTTATTTTTGTAGGGGTCGATGGATTCGACAATTTCTCGGGTTTTTCAATACATCAGCTAGTTAAAGGTGATGAAAATTTCTTCCTGACCACGTGCATCATTTTGTCCTACAGCGCTGACTGTAACAGCATAATCCGATGGAGGATATCAAGAAAATGGCAACGGAATAAGCTTAAATGTGTAAAATTCTTATATGGGCGTATATAATTCCACATATCTATGCCAGCTATGGGTTAATCCCTTTATTTAGAATAAAACTATACAAAATCAGGCAAATCCACCCGTCTAATGAAAAATTTTTTTACCATAATCATCAGAACCATAATAAATAAACTGTATCAAAATAGTCACTAGAAATTTCAATACTGTTAGAATCTGTCATGAAACTTGTTGAAACATTTTTTTAATTTTCAAAGTTGTCTACAACTGCAATTCCAACCGTAGAAGAATAAAACGGTTTTTTCCGTTGAAAAAATATACTTGATTTCGTCGATTATAATATCTATTGTTTATTTGCGTGCGAATCTTGTGCTAAATGTAATTGCTTATGGTTTTTGACAAACGCGAAATTTTTTTATTCTTAACATTATCAATACTCTGGTTGTCATTAAAATAAGCTGCGCAGTTGTATGCACTATAAATGGTGTAAAACTATTTACTTTAATAAACATATTGTCACATTGTTGCTGACTCGTATACTCTTTCGCAGATACTATGTAAGAATTTGCATTGTTTCTTTTATTGCGAATAATGCAATTGTCTGTTTCTTCGGGTGTATGCGACTAATCAGCTTGGGTTGAGTTCTCGGTAGCACTGTAAATATATACATTTTCTTAATTAAGAACTTGCAATAATGTACTTTGAGTGTGTATAATTTATAGATTTTACAAAGGTTTATTTGTAGTATGCAATACATTTTCAGTGATCAATGCCCGCTGTAAAATATATTGACGTCGTATTTAAGAAATAAAGTACATGGTACATTGTATTTCATAATATTTATTGATCATTAAAACTTTTACTGTACTTACTACGCTAGTGCGGATCCACCGACAATGGTGACTGACATGTCAATTAAAATACTAAGGTGTTAACAATCAAATATAAGCTGCTCTTTTTAATTTATTAAAGAATGATGTGATAGAATCTAGGTTTTCTCATGCGTGGCGTTCTGTACAGACTAATCTCAACCAATACAGCACAACAACGTTCCTAACTCTACTACAGAGCGGCGTTTCTTTTTCTATGCCTTCATATCCTTCTTCAACGATAACTGCAGTAAAATTCAAATTCGTATCACCAGACACCATGCAATGTTCATGTATTTATTCTGTTGCACAATTGGGATAGATTTAGAGCAAACAAAATAGTACATTATTAGACACACAAGTAAAAAAAAAAAAAGAAAAGGCGTGTGAGTCTCGGGACCCGCAGAAGAAGCGAAGCTGCTTACTCTGTTATCAGCTATCTCGTGCACATAGACATGTATACTGTACTCGGTACTGTATGACATTAGTGGTAATAAAAGAACGGACTGTGTCATGTAAGATAGACAGTAGAAGGGACAACTCCAAACGTAGTTGGAATACGTAAATAGTACAAAAGAGAGCGAGAGTATTTCTGTGAAATAAAGGGAGGTTATAAATCATTAATGTATTGACATGTATCGGGAATATATCACCAGACCCAAGAGCTACTGAAGAAATTTCTCTTTCATTAATTTAAGAACATGTACAACAAACTTTTAAATATACAATAATTTTCATGTAATATTTAGTCCTTATAACATAAATTTATAGGGCAATTATTCCAAGTCAAAGTTATTTTCATATTTGAATTTTCACATTTTAAATTATTTGTCAGGTTATGTTTTGACAAGAAAACGAAAAACTTATTCTGCATGTTTGTAAAAATTTGTAAACATGCTATAATTTTTCCGAAAATTTTCTACCTTGATTTTATAAAAACAACATTAAAGATACTGAAAATCATGGTTATCTTTTTTTCATATCTCAACACCTCTTTATTTGTGCGCTGCAATATTTTTTAACCCTTTAGAAAAACCATAAAAATTGCTATTTTTTGTCTATCTTGCATCCTTTTTCAGATATGACGTATTTTTTAATATTTGAAGGTCAACTTATTTGTAAATAGACGTACAGTGTGCACACACATATATACATGTATACATAGATGTGTATGTGTGGTGTGAGCACTTTATCCACAGTCCACACTGTAATATACATATGCAATGCTAAACACTGGCTATATTCATGTATGTAGCGCAATCCGAAGGCGAACGGTGAGATTCGAGTGTCACCGAGCGCAGTATATATATATATATATATATATATCTTACTATGTATACATAGTTGTAAGGACTATAATTTCATCCGCCCCCTCTCCTCCCTCGCCTCCCTCGCCCCTCCCCCTCAAATCACCGGGATATTATTTTGATTTTCACGTGTTCTTGACGATCGTCAATTGTTACCTAGCCCCCCCCCCCCTCATCCCCCCCCCTCGCCGCCCCTCTCAAATTCGATCGTTTTCTCCGTGATTT
>JAPYYV010002070.1:0-22774 GCA_030522625.1 Copidosoma aretas | reverse complement strand
TCGTGATAAAGCAACATATAGTTGACCATGTGAAAACAATGGTTTTCTTAAATAGAGACCTACTTTTTCAAAAGTTTGACCTTGAGATTTATTAATTGTTATAGAAAATGCTAGAACTAACGGGAATTGTTTCCTGTACAAAATAAATGTAAATGAAGATAAATTTCTAGTGTTCAAAGTAATTTTTGGTATGAAAACACGTTTTTCAATTTTTTCACCGGTTATTATTTCTGCTTCAATATTGTATCGCATTAATTTACTTATTTTAAACCTTGTTCCTCTGCATAAGCTATCAGATATGCTTAAATTTCTTATTAACATCACAATTGCTCCAACTTTTAAATTAAGTTCTTGAGGTGGTAAACAATCACGAATATTATTTAGAATTTCCATCGGAAAATCTGTATAAATATTAATGTCTGATTTGTCGACACCTTTATAAGATGCATTATTAATACTATAATATGTAATAATTTTTTCTTCGATTTGATTCAAAATTGTATTATTTGAAAAATCCGTGTATTCGTTGTGAGAAGTAAACATCACACTTTTGATTGAAAAATTCTTTATATTTTTAAAAAATTTTGAACATACATCATTTGTTTTCTAAGATTCTGGTATTTGAAATAATTTAAGCATTCCTTCACCAATGTCAAGTGAAAATTTCGAAAATTTACTGTCCAATGAACGCATATGTATTTTTAATTTCAAAATTTTAAGAAACGACCAAAGAAATGAGCTTTTAATTTTTTCTGTCAATATAATGCTTCTATTACCTTTTTTCACAACTGGTAGTATTTGACGACAATCATCTTTTAAAACAATCAGTTTATCTCCAAAATGAATTATCATATTACAAAGGTCCTTAAAAGTTCTATCTACTATTTCCAAAGATCTTTAAGGTATCATAGAAGCTTCATCCCAAATGATCAAATCAACGTTTCTCAATTTTTTCTTATCAGATTCTAATTCTATAAATGTACTTTCTATATTAGTCGAATTAAGTGGTAGGTGAAAAATTCTATGACTTGCTAATTGGTTACTGTTGATTTTAATGAAGATATTATTTAATAATTAAGCCCACGACCCATAAGCTCTACAAAACCACGGAAAAACAGAATTACCTAATACCCAATTAAGAAAAAAAATTAACATATTGCACTATAATTATTATTCCTTCAATTTATAATAATTCAGTTGTACAATAAATTTTTTTTTTTTTTTTTAACCCGTCTGTCTCTCACCTATTATTACCTTCATTAATAAGAATTGGAAAATAGTTTTTGAAAAGTGATCATTTAAATTATAATTGTTTTAACATATGATCTATTTAATATTTTTAAAAGACATGATATGATAATATTTTATAAAGTATAGTGGTCTTAATGAAATTATATATTAAAAATTTGAATTCATTAAGAAAATACAGAAATTTGATAGTTGAGAGTAATATCATATTTATTAATATTGATAACTAAACTAATTTATTATATGATTACTTTTTTATCATTTCTATACATTGGAGATTTCTTTCCATACAACATTTTTAACTTTAATATTATCTTCACTGTCATATTGTTTAAAAATGCCATCTTTAGTTTTGCATCGTGATAAAGCAACATATAGTTGACCATGTAAAAACAATGGATTTCTTAAATAGAGACCTACTTTTTCAAAAGTTTGACCTTGAGATTTATTAATTGTCACAGCAAATGCTAGAACTAAGGGAAATTGTTTTCTGTATAAAATAAATGGCAATAAAGATACATTTTTAGTGTTCAAAGTAATTTGTTAATAATAAAATTAAATTTATTAAAATAATTAGTTTCTAATAGTCTATTTTTTAATTCAAGTTGCTTAATTTATTAATTTAAAAAATATTTAAATAAAAAATATACTAATAACTTCTTGTTTTCCTCATTACCTGTTAACACTGTAAATGGAAGGCTGGCGCGCGGAGCGCGCAGGGGGTGAAGCCCCACTAGTATATATATATATAAATATCAATCGAAGAGTGCATCCGTTGAAAGCTGACCAGTGAGGGCGTGCACTACACTTTTTATCCAAAACCTCTCATGTCTAACTCGCTCAAATATTATCAAAAAGTCTAAAGGAAATATCGTTATTTGTATAATCAAAATGTTTCGACTCCCCTTTCTGATAGAGGTATACATTTTTTTCCAATTCCGTTTTTGTGGTTAGAATCGCATTTTATTGTTCGAATCGATTTTTAGAGCCCAAGGGCAACTTTAATTGGAAAAATAATGTCACTAATCAAAAGATTAGGTTGTAATATTTCGATTAGAAGTTTTTGCAAATTGAAGGAGAAAAATGTATGCTTTTACTCAATAAAAAAAATATTGGTATGCGCGTAAAGCTCACTTTAAACGCAGCCACGCGCCGCAATCAGGTATCATAATTAGTTCGCAAATTCATCAAATGATCCGGAAAATTTTGTATGCAAGCAAATAGTTTTTTTTTTTATTGATCTTTTTGTTTCATATGTTAATTACGTTTTACCTTTATTTTTTTCATCTAAAATAAATGATCGATTATTAAATTGAAATTTTTTCTGTTGTATAAGAGATAGATCTTTTGAAATCCCACAAGTTTTCTGCATCTAAAAAAGTTTAATTGCATTGCCTTAGTAAAAAGACAAGAGATAACATTATTTAAATTTTAAGAGGAAATGTTAAACCAGTTGTACGACGGAAAAAGACGCAAAATTAAAAAAAATTGAAAACGAGGAAATAATCGTAGTGACGACATTTTATTTATATTTTTCTTCTGTTTTTAATTGTAAAATAGATTTTATGTGACATATTTTACAAACGTTATGTATACTTATACATGGATTTACATATTTTTTATTACATTTATTGTTCCATATATTTTTAATTTACAGATGTCAATTTTATTTTTTGTGATTTAAGTAATCTTTATAGATAAATAATCAATCTGTGACTTTAGATGAAAAAAAAAACTATAACATAATAAATAATACGATAAAAAGATCATTAGATATTGAACCTATTTGTGTACTTAAGGTAGTAGTTGACCCATAGTTATGCTTGCGCAGTAGACCTTACATGGACAGGAAAATATTTTGCGTGTGTGCGTGTACATATCTTGTTCTGATTCTATATAGATATATTAGCTCTGCTTGGTTATTGGCATTCAGCTAAAATTTAAATCATTCGATTAAGATTATTTAACAACTATAGCGCTGAGCATATTAATTTTTAAATATTTTATGATATGTTTGAAAAAATTGAGTTTAGTATCAGTGTTCTGTACATCTAAATACATTGAATTGACAAATAAGATGACTACAGAAGTTTATTTAATTTGCAATTATATTTTGGCAGGCCATAAAAAAATAGCCAATTATTGACACATTGTCTTAATCTCGCTCTTGCGGTGGATACGCGTATCAGTGCAAGTATTAGTTGTGTTCTTATGTGAATAGATCGCTCGTGCACCACACTGACGAGTCCCAGCTAGCAATCGAGGACGAAACGATTCCCATCTTTCTTTTTCATTTTTAAAACTTTTCTTTTAATATACTCCGCGCTCCATAGTGAAGGTGCCAAGTATAAATTTCAACAGAGGTTGTCCTTGTGTGGTACGGAGGTAATACTTACGCATGTGAGGGTGTAATATACTTGCACAAACACGCAAGTTCCGAATAATTCTGTTCGAGAAAATCTAGTACAGTATCGATGTTCTATATCTATATATATGTATATATATATCAAAGAGTACATCAATTGAAAGCTGACCAGTGAGGACATGCACGACACTTTTATCAAAAACCTCTCATGTTGAACTCCCTTAAATCTTATTAAAAAGGCTGAAAAAAATAGAATTAGGTAAAAGATTGAAAATTTTGATCCCCATGGCTGATAGAAGTCTAAATTTTTTTTAAATTTCGTTTTTGAGGTTAGAATCGCATTTTATTGTTCGAATCGATTTTTAGAGCCCAAGGGCAACTTTAATTGGAAGAATAATATCACTTATCGAAAGATTAGGTCGTAATCTATCGACTATAAATTTTTGCGGGTTAAAGGAAAAAAAATTGATGGTTTCGCTTGATAAAAAGAAAAATAATGGAACGCGCGTACAACTCGCTTCGGAAGCAGCCGTGCGCCGAAATCAGGTATCATCATTGTTTCGAGTATTCATCGAACAATCCGTAAAATTTCGTAAGTATACAAATAGGTTTATTTTTTAATGATATTTTTATTTTATATGCTCATTACGTCTTTCCTTTTTTTTTTGTGTAAAATCAATAATCAAATCTATTGAATCTAAATCTTTTCTGTTGTGATAGAGATAGATCGCTTAAAAACCCACAAGTTTTTGGCATCTAAAAAAGTTTAAACGCATCTCCTAATTAAAAAGACAAGAAGTAATAAAAATAAGATTTCAAGAGGAAAAGTCAAACTAGTTGTACGACGGAAAAAGACGCAAAATTGAAAAAAGTTAATCACCAGGAGAAAATCGTATTGACGAGATTTTATTTGTATCTTTTTTTTCTGTTTTTTAAATGTAAAGTATATTTTATGTAATATATTTATATACGTCATATATAATACTACATGGATTTACATATTTTTTTATTACATTTATTGTTCCGTATATTTTCAATTTATAGATGTCAATTTTATTTTCTCTGAAGGATGTAACCTTTATAAATAAATAATTAATCTCTCACTTTAGACGAAAAAAGAAAGTAAAACATAATAAATAATATAATTAAGATCATTTGAGAATCAACCTATTTGAGTACTTAAGGTAGTAGCTGACTCATAGTCACGTATGCGCAGCAGACCTTACATGGACAGGAAAATCTTTTGCGAGTCTGCGTGTACATGTCCTGTTCTGCTTCTATATAGATATATTAGCTCTGCTTGGCTATCGGCATTTAGTAGAAATTTCAATCATTCGATTAAGATTATTTATCAACCATGTCGCTGAGCATGTTGATTTTCAAATATTTGATGTGTTATAATATTTTACGTAATCTGTTAGTTTTTTGTAAAGATTTATAATTTTTTGGCTGAGTAATCAGTGGTTACGTTGCTCTTGGAATTACTTTTTCTGTGACACACGTACTTAAACTCTAAGCTTTGGGACACAATATATTTGTTTTAGCACCGCTGAGCCTTCTGAAATTTTAATAGTAGATAGAAAATAGCTCAAGGAATACATGTTCAAAATTTTAAGAAATTTCGTCCTCTTGTCATTTTGTCAACTACTACCTTAAGAAATTTTACGGACCGTTCGAAAAGTGCGCGAAACAATGATGATACCTGATTGCAGCTCAACAACAATTTTTATGCTAAAAAACTTTGCCACCCTAGAGAATATTGTACGTTTGGACCAAGATAAGTGGAAAGCATCATTGTGTTTGAGTATAATCTCATCCGAAATAGGGCTCCAAGTCAATCCTAGTACCGACACAAGCTCTTCATCTTCTCTTATATCAACAACAGTATTTGGTCTTTGCTGATTCAGGTAAGGAGGATAGAAGTTTAGGTATTCAACTTGTCCATTTGTGTAACGGGATACAACCCGAGTCCGTCACTTTTTCGAGTTCATCTATCTTTCCCTTTATTTCCTTAAAAGTGTGTCCACTAGATGATATATCATCCATATACACTTCTACCTCTAATACTTCACAAACTAGTGGAAATTCATTCTTATAAATTTCAGCTAACAATATTATCACTCTGGAAGCCAAGTATGGAAAACAAACTAGACCATAAGTCCCAGCGCTTAAATAAAACACTTACAGATTGGGTCATAAGTTAGGGCCTAAGTGAAGACAGGAATTTAGCGAAATTCCTCCTTTTACGGAAGATTAGCCATTAAAAACCACCCTGAGTTATGTAGTAGTACTTGATTCCTTAAACACCCCATGATGAGGTAATAACCAAGCATGATGACCCAAAATGTATCTTTATGATCCGATAGATCCTGAGCTGGATATCTAAACGGTAATTCTACTATATATCTACGTTGTTTGTCTTAACCATAGGTGTTTACAAAAAATTCTACACAACTTTTCTCATCATCCGACAACTTATTCTTGGGAGAAGGGATAAATTTACACTCCCAGAATTTTTGTACTAAATCAAATAACAGTGTCTTATCTGTATGATGTAAAGTTACTAACAAGCTCCTTCCTAACCTTTACTCGTTTGATAGCACCTGGCCTAAAATCAACCAACCTAAGAATAAATATGATGCTGTAAGCTGGCCAGGTTGACGTTTGATTACCTGACTTTTTATACTCGTAGCGCAAGTGACTGCATCAAGCCGTAAATCTACAGCATCGCTCTTGTAGTACTCTGGATCAGCTAAATCTACTTGTATAAAGTTCTATGCATTAAAAACATGTGTTACTACAGGAGGTATATAGGATGACACTTTGGAGACTACGAGGGCTTCTACTTAATGAGAAAAACTTGATTTGAAATAAGGTTGGATTGAAATCTCAACCGATTTCTTTGCTACAGTCATCACTACGTCGCCTCCACCTATCAGAGATACATTAACTCTTTTTGTTTTCAACTTTAATAAGTGAGAAGAGACTTAGTGATCAAAGAGGCTTGGGAGTATGAATCAATCAGTGCTCGTACCAAAATCCTATAACCTTAAACCGTTGTGACATATAGCCTTATACCCTTGCAGTAGCCAGAAAAACGGATTGCGCACCAAATTAGGTAGACTGAACAGAGCATTGACCTGATTTCGCAATTTTACTATTTGTACTGCAATAGATTTTCGAGCCACCAGATTGGGCCTTACTCTGAGGAATAACTGGCTTAGTTTCTTTGTGGAGTAGTGTATGATATTTTTTGTCTCATACAGAACACTAGTATTTAAACGTACAGTCTTTTATAAAATGTTTACAAAAATAATTTAGACACAATTGTTTATTAGAGATAAGTTCCCTTTCATCATCCCATGACTTTTCCTTTAATTGATTACAATCTCTGATGGAATGCTCTCCTTGGCAACAAATGCAAGAAAAAGCTTTAACAGTTGGGGCAGTAGTCTGATGTATGAATGAGTTTACCTTATAAATACCAAATTTTGGAGTTTTATTTCCTGAATGACTTGTAGCGTCAGACTTTGGAGGCCTTTGCACGTAGGCTTCAAGTGTCAATATCTGAGAATTTGTAAACCCTCTTATTTGTGTCAGAGTTGGTGGGTCTGAACTGCTACCTCACTGTCTATGCCAGTCCCTTCCTGTATGGAAACTGAATTTATTGACTACTGCGGCTATAAACAAGTCATCCTGACCAGTATTTCTACCTAAGTCAAGCAATGAATCCAACTGATCAATTGTTTCTTTGTTCAGACGCTTTAATTCAGCTGCTAATCTATCACTCATGGGTTTGGAATTCAATATAGAATTGACGTGACTATAAGCCAGTCAACGATTATTATCATAATAACGAGCCAAAGTTTTCCATGCTTGAGTATATTGCTCACCGGTTACAGCAATATTTTTAATATGGTCTACCGCATCACCTTTAAGATTCGATCTAAAAAAATGATGTTTTGGAACAGGAGACAATTCGAACTTTTGATGTACTAAAGCACGAAAAATGTTTCTAAAATTCTCCCATTCTTTGTATCCACCAGAAAAAGTCGGAATTTCCACGTGGGGTGGAGAACTAATACCTGACGAATCTGGAGGAAAGCCAGGATTTATAGGATTGCCTCCTGTAGAGTTGATCCTAGCCAAGAAATCTTTAAACTCAACTAATCTTAAAAGTAATACTTATCCTCACCACAGAATATTCGTGCTGAGCATTGGCCTCATCGGAGTCCAAAATTTCTTGGTGCGTTTTCTTAAACTGATCAAAATGGTTGTCTAATTGAGTCAGTCTAGCTTTAGCTTGGCCTACAGTCATCTTTTATTGACCTTATTTTCTGTTGTTGATACGAAAGTTCGATAAAGGAGTCCATGTTATGTTTGAACAAACAGTATGTAATTAGGACATACTCACTTAACCAAGGATTTATTCTCAATTTTTCAAATAAAGGACCTATCCCTGAATGGTTACTTCAACTGTCTGATTAAATCTGACTTTGATTAAAGTTCCCAAATCCAATGAGTCTCTATAATAGTAACGAGCAAACCAATGTTTTATCTATGATCAGCCAATATAATTATCTAACCTGCTGAGGAAAAAGGGTCTCAAACACTACCATGGCACTTCAATTGCCAGACTCACCACAGACAAGTAAATATATGTACTGATATAAGAAATAATTCATTTTTGTTGCAATTTTAAAGTAGGACATGTAACTATACAATAATCAAGCCTTATACTATAATTAATGATAGAAATCTAACCTGATTGTATGCAAATTTCAAATATCAATTATTATTATAAACTTCAATATTTTATTTTCTATGACTCGATCAATAATTTATCAATTTTAAAATAACTATTTGGAAAATGTATTAAAAGAATAATTTTTACAATCACATTACTACATCAAAAATTGTTCTATCGTGATTTGATAAACTGAATAGATACCATCGTTTCTATTGAAAGGCAAGAAAATTCAAAAGTTTGCATCATCAAAATTTAAAAAACTGACAACTTAAATTTTCACGGAATAATAATTCAAATGAACGCACTGAATCTCCTTAACTTTTTCAATCATATCTTTACTTTAAACTTGTACCTTAATGACCTCTGACGATGCTTCACCTTATGATCTGGCTTTTTAGAGAATTCCTTAAGAATAACGGATGCAGGCTGCGGCTTAGCAGCCCCAATGCTACTATATTTGTTGATCGTTGTTGACTGCGGGTGCTGTTTTGCGGCCAGCTGCATCAACGACTGGTAGCGGGTCTGGGCTAGTGCTCGTTCTTTTCCTTGGCTCGTTTTTCTGGGAAATCACCTCACCCTGTATAATTTTCACGTACGGTTGGCTCCTGATCAAGCTAAAAGTACAAACAACTTTAGTACCAAAGCAATAGTATTCGATGCGTGCTCGAAATCATACACAATGGTCACACTGCCATACTATTAGCAGTAGCATGATGGAACCAAGAGGAGGAGAAGGCCACGACTGAGGTCACTACTCATACTTGGTTACTACTGTATATTTGAAAATTATATTAAGATGACCTCTTTGCCTTTGCAATGGAAGCAGAGGTGTGAATGGGGAATACCAGAGTCGAGAGAAAGACTAACTCCTACCTTTTAAAAATTGCCTGCATGCTTGACAGCAACGCAAAGCCCAATCTAGTGTACGTTTGTGCTCGCAGCACCTACAAAAAACTCAAGTTCGAAAGCGACCACGTTACTATTACAGAATGAGAGAGTGAGATAAAGAGAGTAGACGACAAACACTACTTAACTATGAGAACGGCCTGCGTGCGCGTAAGTGACCGCAAGGCTCCACTATCGTGTGTGTGCTAATGTAAACAGCGCTCGCTTGACAGCGAACGAGCAAATAAAGAGTCGATGGAGAAAGAAAGGACGCCATCAAACGGCGTAAAGCGATGCACAGCACAAAGGCTGTGGCACCTTAACCGTAGCGGAGCTCGACGCAGACTGCCGGTCAGGCGAGCTTCCTCGCTTGCGCAGTCATCGACTTATACATGTACATATTTAAGTATAATGTAAAGTTATTTCGCAAAGCACGGCGCTCGCGCACATGCGTATGTATCTATCTTATGCAGTGATGCGACAATACCGCAATACTCACGCAACTATTCTAAATATTGCTAAAGAGCCATAAATATCCTACACATACATTAGTACATGCATATACACAAGGACACATTGATACATACACAGGGACAAACATACATACTCATAGACATACGTGCATACATATATTAACATATATTAACATATATTAACCTAGATACAAGCATCATACGTGCTTACATACCATAATCTAAACAGACATACATGCATACATAGTTACACTAAAAAATTTCTAGCACTCCCAGACAGCAATGTTTGTTTTTGCAGAAAATCTGGATGTGCTCACCATCAGGTCTGCCCTTTATTCCAGCTTCAAAATGCATGTTCTGTAGTGGGGGGCACACAAAACTATTTAATGCGGTAACCGCAAGACCCAAGAGACAAAAGCTCAACATTTATAGTCTGAGACTACCGATTTTAGATTTGCCCGTAGGTTTTATGTATACCTTCTTTTTTTTTCTTTTTTTTTATATTATAGTGCTATACGTCTGGCTCCTTACGAGAAAAGCACTACTGAGGGCACTTAGCACTTTGGAGAGGAAAGGAAGAGGGATGGGTGGGGGTACGGGGTGACTAACAACCGTTCCGCATACGCCCAGGACGAGTCCTGTGGGGTCGGGAAACCACTTGGGAAAGACCCAGTCTGGAACAGCCCGGTGTATTGCCTGAGTTCCGACCGGGAGTCCATGTCCACGCCTGGTCATAGGCACCAGGACTAAACTGCTGCACATCTCGCGCTCACGTTGTCCGCAATGACAGAGAAATAGTTAATCGATCCTCGAAGCCAACAGCAAAAGCGAAACGACGAGACTCGAACTGCCACCTATCCAAGTACTAGCCGCGCCAAATGCTGCTGGACATCGTTGATCGACGGAACTGTGATTCTACCATTGCGCCACCGTGTCAGTTTTATGTATATCTAAAGTGCAGCTGCTCTCGCATCTAACTCACACAGACTCTGGTAGCATCGACTTGCGCACGAGCAGTACGCAAGCCCTAAGTACTGTCTGTTTCCGAAGATTCGTGCCAGACCTACGGCAGACGAGTGCATCAGCTTCTTGCGTAAGAATTAAGCAAGTCTTGCGTTTGATTAAGTGTGAATGCCAAATGCTATAACCTAACGGTATCTTGCAGCAGAATTTAATTTTTTAACGGTCTCTTAAAGCAGACAGTACGTAAGTCTTTCGGAAGATAATCAAGGATAGAAAATTTGCGCAAAAATCGCCAAAAACTTGCGTAGATAATGCTACTAAGGAGGCGTTTATACAACAAAATATATATCCGGTTCTTAGCTGAATTTAATTGAGGTATCGAAAAAGTATGATCGCGTCAGTAGTATTTTACTGTCAATCGCTCAAAAAAAGGAATCGATGCACATACATAATACCTGTAGCAGTTGCAGTTTGTTAATGTGTGTTTATTATGGTCAAGTGTAGCTTATAGATAGATGTTAAATACCTGCCGTAGAGTAATAGATATAATTGTATATACTGTGTAAATATCATTTTTTGTTCACAATTTGTAAAGTAATCAACGCACATACACACAAAAATGGAACTACACGTTTGTAAATATCTGATAACTATAAAAATGCAGAATATTTATCTGACAATTTTAGAGTTTTATCAGTTGAATAGCAAAATTTTTCATTTGGTTATAACTAACTGGGATTTCTTTTCTGATTTATGGCTGTGTTAAGTTATAAGGAAATTTCTGGAGAATAACTTTTAAATAAAAACAAATATAAAATTGCTCGTGCTCAGCCTATGGGGATGGTGACTAAAGACTTTTGACAGATGAAGGAGCGCCAGAGGGGCAGGACTCCAGCCAATCAGATTCCTCAAAACCTCGATATCTATAAGAATACATCAATGAAAAACGAGGGCTTACCTCCCTGGCGCCATCTGAGCTGAGCTTGCTAGGTCGTCATCTCCATAAGGCTGTATCTTGAAGTAGCTCACCCGTCAGATGAAGCCTCAGTGCCTAAGCAACAATGGCGTTTCTGACGGGTAATTTGTTTCTTTCTTCAAAATATACACATATTTCATTCTTTAATATCTCGTTTTCGTAGCATGTCCAAAGTGGACTCTACTTATATTACAAATTCAGTACAGTGGAGGAGAGATCTGACAGAGCCATATTTTATTGAGCACAGAAATGGCAGTATGCCTTCAACATTTTATATGGTATTGATTTCTTGTTCAAGACATTTTGATTAAAGTCCTTTAACTCTTTTATTTTTCATAGGCTAAAATTCAAGACAGGTATTCCATCGAAAGCTTCTAAAAATATGTAGAAATTTACTGAAAGTTGCACGGGGCACGGGGGTCGGTTTTCGAGGATAAAGATCAAAGCTTTCACGAAGAGCATCCCAGTGCTAAGTACTCCGAGCAAAACTATCCCAACTCACTGCTTTCACGGAAAGAATCTGTTTGCGCTACGTTACGATAAAGGGGATCCCTCTGTGCTATATTCCGACGAAAAGAATTCAAGGTCTCTGTGGTGTGACGAAGAGTATACCACCGTGCTACGCTGTGAAAAAGAGAAACGCTAAGTTTCAGTTACCAGATTAATCAAAAAATAGATAAACAGGAAAACAGGCGACCAGTTGCGTTTCAACCCGAAGCTACCCAAAATCACGTAGCTCTGATGGTTAATTTGTTCTCTTTATCCATGGATTGATTAACAAAGAAATAGATCAATCAATGAATAAGTAACAAAATAATTTATTGGCTGAAGAAACGAATAGGTGAGTTAAATTTTCAAGCACGTCGTAACCACGTAGCCTCTTGTTTTGTGTGCTTGTTTGAGGTAGTTTAGCACCTACAGCTCTTCTCAACTTGTTACATACAACAGTAATTTATTAATTTTTCAAATAAGCTGTGTAAATTATCGTCAGTTCACACTTAAATAACCTAAAAAACCTTTAAATCACAAAACTGACAGAGAAGATGGAATGATTTCAAGTAGATGCAAAGACTTGAGAACAATTTTATCCATGTATAGATATACTTAAAGCATTAGACGTTATTTTAAAATTAAGATATCTTCTAAACTGGGCGCGACATGTTTCTGTTTCTTTGCTGTCTGAATAGTTGTTGTATTTCTCAAATTATAGTCTTTTTTAATATAAATCATAATAAAATTTGTGCAGTAGTTACGTGGGCTTGTGGTTGGTAGGGTGAACGCGAAATAAGTACACGGGACTATTAACTTCTTTTTATTATTCCTTATGACCGAGGAAAGAGCCAAGGGTAGCGCGGTAAATTGGAGGCACGTCTGCCAGTCTCGAGATGCCGAAATTTCTCCTTCTCCTCTACTCTCTAACCCGACTTAAGAGTTCTGCTTCTCCTCTATCTTGGTCATACGTCCCTATCTGAGTCGGTGGGGCGCGTTCGTATTAGTGTGCTATGTATACCGTACGCCACACAGTTATTAACAAAAGCAGATATTTTCAAATGACTTGCTCGTAAGATACCGTTTTAAAACATGCAAATTTAACGTTGAATATCTTGAAAACAGTACGCCAAATATTTAAAAAACTTTAACCACCAATGTATGGCAGTGTTGAAGATTTATATGTAAGAAAATTGTTTTTTGCATGAACTACCTCAATATGGCTGCAGTGAGACCTCACTTACATTACACTAAAAATGTAAAGGACATATGATAGTCTTTGTTGTAGTCATTAATATATTAAAAGGTTAAATTAAACACAAGATCCTCATAATTTAAAGAAAGAAGAAGTTGTGTTTTTAAAAAAAATTTTTTTTTTTTTTGCTGTTTTTTCAATTTTTAATAGCCATCTTGGAAATGATCACTTTCAGATCAAAATTTTTTGATAAAAAGTTATTTGCATCATTTTTTGCAAGAGAAGTCGACGTTCTGCCAAATTTAATAAAGTGTCTTGACTGTTTCAATAAGCAGCAGAGACAAAAAAGTAGAAAGAATTGATTTAATGAAACGTATACTTGAAGTATTTGAAATTCAATTAAAATTAAGTCGGTAACAGTGTTTAATATTTTTATTCTGATAATTTTCATCCTGAGAGGAGCTACAGCAAGTAGAACGCAGATACGCAAAAATCAAATTTTTGCAAAAGTCACGCCTCTACTTTTTTCACTGTAGCTCTGTTCTGGATCAAGTTATAGTATTGGTTATAAAAAAAATCCAAAGCACGTAAGGATGCCCTCATTTTAAGCCCTAATTGAGTCAAAAATGATAAACAGGACTGCACTTGCGGGCAATAAAAATTTTATACAAACAATCTTGTAATTGATAAAATCGCTGCTTTTTTAACATAATTTTTATGTGCTCGTAATTTTTTATTCAGCATTATTCTGAACTCTACTAGAGCATAAATCAAAGCTCTTTTCAAGCTTTTTTGATTACCGCTCAAGCAAATTCTTTTACTTTACTTTGAGCAGATCAGTGGTCGAATACTTACATGTCACGAAATTCCGGTTGAATATAGAGTTATTTATTTTGTTGTAGATCACGTCTGGATTTAAATATTATATTTTATTTATGTCATACTCGATAGCTCTTAAAAAGAGTTTTCATTTTAGCTTCGAACATAAGCCTCAATTTCCGTTTGTAACCCAACTCGGGCATAAATTTTAGCTTATCGTGTGCGCTTTTATTGGCCTCGTGCAGCTGAAGGGAAGGGACACGCGAAACTGCTGCAGCGTGAGTAGCGGGTACCAGTGGAAGCATAATTAACACAGCCGAGTATAGCTATATACAATAACGACAGTATCCATAACATAACTCAAATATGCCGAATTTTTCCATGAATAGTTTTAACGTAACTTCTTTACGTTTATTCGATTCAGAATTTCTTTATGTATCGCTACATAAAAGAGTTATTCAGTGAACGCTTCGCTTTTTATTGTTGAAGTAAATTACTTCGATACTGTCCACGTAAATTGGGGGTCCGAGCTCGCCGATTTGATCCAACAGGTATCGCATTTTAGGTGTCGCCACTGGTTCTGCACTAGGTCAATACCGTGTGTATACAAGTAAAGTAACATCGGTTTCGGTCAAGTTATGACTGGAAAACCACCAGCATAAAATAGGGAGAAAATATTTGTATACCATTTATATTAGGGTTTAACAGTGGATAATCTTATTGTAATTTTATATAAATAATATGAAAGCACACATGATAAGCTTTAATTTGAGCATGAGTTGTGGTAAGAACAGCAATCGGGGCCAAATTTAGAAACATTTTCAGTAGTAGTTAAAAAGTGGCTTAAACGTGCTTTTTTTTCCTTAAATAAGATTTTCCGTCATTATGAACATAAACTTGAAACCTTTGTAGCGTTCATGCTGTTAAACTTCCTTAGCTCAACCAAAGCTGAGGAAATATAATATTTGAATCCGGACGTGATCTAAAACAAAAGAAATAACACTTCGATTATCCCGAACTTCGTGATATGTAAGTATTCGACAACTGTTCTACTCAGAGTATAGTAAGAGAAGTAACTCAAACGGAATTAAAAAGAGCTTGAAAAAAGCTTTGATGAAGCTCTACTAGAGTTTCAAATGATGCTTAAATGGAAATTAACGAGCAAATAAAAATTACGTTAAAAAAGCAGAAATTTCATCGATTACAAGATTGTTTGTACAAAATTTCGATTGCCCGCAAGTGCAGTCCTGTTTCGAGTCCTGTTCATGATTTTTGATTCAACCAGAACTTAAATTGAAGGCCTTCACACGCGCTTTCGATTACTTTTTCAATTGATACTGTAACTTGATCCAAAACAGAGCTCCAGTACAGTTGAAAGAGTAAAGGCGTGATTTTTTTAAAAATTCGATTTTTGCGTTGCAGCGTGCTCCTCGCTGTAGCTCTTCTCAGGATGAAAATTTTGGGGGTTCCGTAGGCCATTTCGGATATACTTGATCAAGACAAAGATAGTAAGTCCTAAGTGAACCTATTTTACTGCTCCTGGACGATGTAACCCACAAAAAAATCTTTCCAACTTTTAGTCATGGCAATGCGGCAAATTCATGTAATGCCACCGTAATAGGGCATACTATAATGTCTAAGTATACACAATCTATACTAGTGCGCCGTTAATACACCCCACCCTCCCCATCAGCGCTCCCAAATGCTGCACCAACCGTAATACCTAAGTATATCTTTATATTATGCTTTGGCATACGGTTTGGTGCGACGTTTGAGATCGCTGCTCCCCATCCTGACACACCAACACAACACAGACCCACATACACTTTACACACACTTCATACTTACACTTCACATACAAACCAGTCACATACTTCACAAACACACACACACACACACACATATTTCACATAGACATATAACAGATGCACTACGCATACAAATACATTATGATCATGATAATGATGATGATGATGATGATGATGATATTGATGGTTATAGGAACAGACACTTATTATAACACACACACACACATACATAGCCCGCACACACCTCAGGCGCTCACTCACAAATAATGTGTACACACTTGAACAAGGTAAAATATAGATAACTATATCGTACTACGTTGGAATAATTCATAGGATTATGCACCTTAGAGGGACAATATCTCAAAGTTATAAATACTTACAACCTAGCGGCCACTGGGACTCTTTATTCTGCATTGAATACTACCAAAATTAAAGGTCATAGAGAGTTTGACCGAGGGCCACTTTCCGTAATGTTCTGGCTAGGTTCTTTCATTGATTTTGGTGCAAAAACCCTGCCCTAAATAAAATATTAAGGAGGCATTTTTTTTAGAATCAAGCACTGCATCTAAAAAAAATTGTATAATAGCTAAATTCGTTAAATTTCAAATTATGTTTTGCCATATCGGATCCGCCATTTTGAATATCTCAATTTCAAATCAAGATTTTAAGTAAGTACTTCTGAATAATTTTACCATTATCTCCTTTTTTAAGAAAAAATTTCGAATTCGTAGGAGAAAAATGCTTCACGACGGCTATGTTAACCTTTAGTGCCATCTAGCGCCAAAACTTGCATCATGCCCATTCTGAACAAAAATTCCTATAAAAGAAGATGTAAAAAGCTATAAAATAAAAAAATTAAAAAAACGGGCTTACCCAGACAAAAAAATTATAAACTTTCAACCCTCAAAATAGAGGCTTAAACTAGCTCAAAAAATTTATGTAGTACATTACCCACCTACGGTGGGAAAGTAAAGAATGTCCCAGATCGCATGTATAGTGACATCCAAGGCGAAGCCGAGGGTGGAAATATGTGATCTAAGCATTCTTTACTGCCGTCCTTGGTGCTTATACGGTCCACTGCGCGAAGTCAAATATTCCATTTCCGACACGCTGGTATGAAAAATATTTCTAAACGATTTAGCGTCAGAAAATACAACAAATAAATTACTTTTTTTTCAGCTAAAAAATTCGCAAGTTCAAGCCTCAAACGAAGATTTGAACTTTCTAAACACCACTGGCGCTATTGGTGTGACTCCTAAAGGCTTAAATCTTGTGTAAGTCCTAGTATCGCAAAGTATTATCGATTACCTGCCTCTTTAACCCAAATTTTTTTTATTGTGCGGTTCAACGTGGAGTGCCCCGTATATATATATATATTTATACGAGTAAGGCTTCGCCCCCTTGCATGCTACGCCTGCGGACCCCCGATCTTTTACGATAACTGGGATAATATGAAATAAACATTGATAGAATCCTTCCTTTTACAAAAAATTTTAAGTTATATTATAATTCAATAGGCCCGTTGTAGACTATACGAAAAGTCAAAATTACTTTCGAGAGACCCTAACTCTTTTTTATTTTTAAATTTGCTTTCAAATATTCTTTATGTGACATAAGTATTTTAAAACAGAGATGTATGATTGCATTTTAAGTTATTAATAGCTTACTGCCGGAAATCGGTGTTTTTCAGATTTTATTAAATATGACAAAAACACAGGGTCATAAAGCAAAATGTTTTATTCAAAAGTTTAAGCCCGCTAAAAAATCTACAATTTAAAAAAAACAATTTTCATCCGATCAAAAGTCCGGTCGAAAATGACAAAATACCTCGAAAATTGTCTTTTTTGTTCTGTTTGAATAGGTACTCTTTAAATAGAACTACGATATTTAGAAATGATCAAAATATACCCTCCGTTATGTACAGGCATCAGTCCAAAATTTAACTTCATCCACTGTATAGTTCACGAGCAATGCAATCTGCGCCTAAAAAACTTCAAAATTTCAATTTGTTGTAAAAATCTTTCGAGGGATCGTACGTTACCGTATTTGCTTTTACATGCTGAGATAATCGCATACTTTCATATTTAATTATGAAATCTATAATTTTAGTACTTTCAACCAACATTGTGCAATAGAAACAAATTGAAGTTTAATTGCATATTTAATATCTCCTAGGTCTATTGCAATTAGACACCCAGACGGAAAAAAAAATTCTAAATAAATTCTTGTAGTATTAAGGTAAATTTGATTTCATTAGAACATTTAAGTTTGAGTAAAATAAGAATTTATGAGGTATTTAGTATCGCATCAGATTATGCCTTGATAATTAAGTTATTAATGAATCCATTAAGTATTAATTAAATTAAATAAAAATTCTAATAATTTTTCTTTTAAATATTGGAAAAGAGATTCAAACCAACAGCCTCCGCGTGGAAAGCATTCACGTTACCACTGAGCTACTCGCACCCGACAGCAGACTTGTAAGCCCTCTGATGATAGAATTGGGAAGCCGCTTGTCGGTGCAGCTATCAGCTGGTCCACCCTAAATAGTATGGTTTGTCAGTGAATTGTGCAATTATTATTAATTGAGCCCAACTTTTGCAATAAATTATGAAAGAGAATTAAGGTAAGACCTCAGGCTAAAAGATTATCAAATAGTTGTGCATCGTGACCGTGTTTTGTGAGTAGCATGAGTGTATTTCCATCGGTATCTCAAGTCTCTCCATGTAATTACTATACCTATAGATAGTATCTACTCACCAGCGTGCTGGCCCGCTTATTTGTATGTGATATATATAACACCTACATAGGCACCCTATATAGGTATACATGTAACCTATACAGGTATAGTAATAACATGGAAAGACTTGAGCTACCAATGGAGATACGTTCATGCTACTCACCAAACACTGTTTCGATGCACAGGTTTTTGACAATTTTTAGCCTGAGATCTTAACTTAATTCTCTTTCATAATTTATTGCAAAAGTTGGGCTCAATTAAAAATAATTTCACAATTCACTGACAAAGCATACTATTTAGGGCAGACCAGCTGATAGTTGCGCCGACAAGCGGCTTCCCAATTCTATCTTCAGAGGGCTCACAAGTCTGTTGTCAGGTGCGAGTAGTTTATATGGTTGCTTTCGTTAATCATATCTTATGTATGGATCAATGACATTTAATTTACTTTCATTTGCATAAAAATTATGTGTAACTATTTTCATTATTTGTTAAAGAATAATAATTACCTATTGTTGATATTAATTTTATTCTATTTTTTTCTTATTCTTATTCTTGCATATTATAGTGGAGTAACAAAAGAGCTCGTAAAGTAATTTTAAAGAGTTTATTTAATATTGCGGTGATGCCAGATTGCTAAGCAAATCATATTTCCCTTAAAAAACCAATTTCTTGATATTAATACCTTAAATCAAGTGCTGATAAACAAAAACGTTATTATTTGGTCAAAATGTGAATCATTTCTCTGGAAAAGTGGAATTAATAGTAAAAAATTTAAACGTAACTTGAGAACATGGTAAAGTCGATAAGTCTATGAGACTTTTTTGTGATAGGCTACGTGAGTGTCTAGCTCAGTCAGCTAGGTTCTAGTTTTTGGACCCGGTGATACCGAGTTCGTGACACAGGTTGCTATAATGTTTTTTCAATAATTAAATTACATTTAGATTAACATAAACTTTGTAACTTTTCAAATATTTATAAAATTTTTATCATTGCTCATTATTTAGTGCATCTTCCTTATTCACAATAGTCTTTTAGTACTTTTTTCTGAAACTCTGATTGCTTCAAAAATCTTTCCTGATTACACTATTTTTCAGGCATCTGGGCAAGTTGGTTTATTACCGACAAACAGTTTTTTATTCCAAGATTTAGAAGTAATACATAACAAAAGAATACAAAGATACGTGTTTACGGTATGAATTCTGTTTTTGTTACGAGCAATATGGAAAATATTTTCAGCGATGAATAGCCATGTATAAACTATCCCTGATAAATGTGCCATTTTATTGCGGCTAAACAATTTAAGACTTATGCTGTATTACATTAACACCAATTTCAAACAGAAGGAGATATAAAGGTCGAGATTCAACTGACACGTGTCAGAATCGTGTACAATGCTTCTAATTACGTATTGAACGCGTGTCATGGCTTACTCCATTCTGGCAACGATCTTAATAATTTTTAGTATGTAAAAAATGTTTAAGATTATTCTTAAAAAAGACAAAACACTTTTAGATGGAAAAAGAAAAAAAAAGGTTTGCGTGACCAAGGATGGTAGAACTCGAGCTAGAACCGAAAAACTTTTGTGTTTAGCACTGTATTCAGTTGCACAAGGCGATTGTTTCTCTTGTGTGTATTATTATTTAATTTTGAGTCAATAAATTTTTTCTGTCATTGATAATTTATTAACGTGCTGTTATTAAATATTTGTACAAGTTTTTGTTGAATTTTTTTTCGTCTTTTGGTTATCGAATTTTTTATACTTTTGGCAATCCGATTTTGCTGATATTTTCTAAAAAAACTATCCATAAACGATTTTTTGTGCAATTTACGTAAATCTCTCACTTTTAGAACGAAAATTTCTTACATATAAAAATGGTTCTAGCTCACTAAAAAACAGTTTACATCCAAAAAGAATAAGTAGAAATCTATTTATTGTAAAATAATTCACTTGGAAAAAACACTAACTCATTATGTGATCAATAAAATATGAACTTTATCTTATTTAACTCTTCTAAAAGTGAGCGTGTCCAAAATTATCAGGTCTGTGTAGTGAGATATGTTCCAAAAGTGTTCATTAACATTAACGCCTTAGGGACTTTTGGGAGTAAGTATTGGACTTTAGTTAGCTTGAAATAAGTAAACCATAAGAAGAAGTCGATAAAAACATGCAAGTTTTTATCACACATCTACAATAGTAAGTCCGGCTCAGTTAATTAGACGTTGGCTTTCGGATCCGACAGTACATACTTGGTTCAAATCGTCAAACAGCATCTTTTTTTTTTTTTCTTTACGTTTAGATTATTCTGAACGATGCTTAACATGTCTCGGTCTTCCCAAAAGATCTCCTTGACTCACAGGGTTACCAAAGTATTATCCTTGAATACTTAGAAAAACTCGTTCTAATATTCAGAAATTTTACTGATAATTTTTTTATTTACATAATAAGTTCATTGTTAAACAAATTTTTCGATTGTTTATTAACAAAAAAAAAATAATTAATATTGAATTTCGTTTGGAGAACCACATTTACAAAATTTGCACTTTTACAAACCTAAGACTAATACTTTAAAAAGATGTAAATAAATATAGAAAAAAAACATGATTAATGATAACAAGTACGAGCCTATAAGTACATGGTCCTTCTATACCTGCTTACTCGAACGCATTTTGTTTTCATTTGAAGCGAGTGATATAATAAGCAGAGGCAAGCGCGTTGTGTACAACGCACGAGTAACACGATGCTCATACCTCTCCTTTCTTATGTATTATAATATTCTGGCGTAGGGTTTATATTAGCAGGTGTGTACGCGCGTATCAAGTGTTACGAGTCGTTAGTAGGTAAACTGCGCCGCTTTCAGCACACGCCGATTCCAGCACACCCCCACCCTCTGGGTGCTCACGTGACTGTACACGAACGGACGCAAGTTTGCTCTAACACAGCGATCGATGTCCAAGTGTATTAATATGCAACTTTCGCTCTCTGCTAAGCCTGTAAGAGCGCAAGGGTTATCTTGTATGTGTATATGTGTGTGTGTGTGGATAAGAGCACAATCCATACGCTAATATCTGTAAAGTAGAACCTATAGCTTTTGCCTCTCCAAGTGCGGGCATGTATATATATATATATATATTATATATATATATATATATATATATATATATATATAAACATTGAATTGTTGAATGGTATGATGTCGAACTATCTGAATATTTGGGCACAGCTTCCCCTCTCCGCGCAGCTTGTAAAAGAAAGCTATATGTATGTATAAGAGCCCCAACCGTACGCTCTTATCTGTGAGGTACAACCCACAATTTTTACCTCTTCAAGCGCGCAGACATATATATATATATATATATATATGTATATATATATTAACACTTTTGTACGTATGTACACTTAATTTTAGTTGGTGAATTGTATAAAGAAATGGAATTTGTAGGGATAAATAAATCTAGAAACATTCATTTGTTAATTTTATCTTAAACAATTTCTTTTGAAATAAGAAGGTAATCTTTACAAAGTATGTAATCGTAAGTAGCAATATATTTACATTATTCTTACATTGTTAGTAAAATCTTAAGCTACTATGCTGACTGCTCATCACTATCATCTTCCCACTCCATATTAAAGTAGAACTTTTTTATGTGATTGACATTATGAACAGCACACGTAGGCTCCATTGTGATGAGAACAAGTCGTTACCTGTCTAGGAAGCTCAAACGGGGGATAGTCAGTCATATCGGTGACTTTGAATCCAAATCTTTTAAGCCAGTTTTTTTTCAACTCTCTAATTACAAAAATCTTGATAGCACCTTTGAGCTTCTTTCGTAGGACGTTTCTGATCTGAGTGTATTCAATATTACCTGAATTCTAAGCCAGTCCATGATAGCACAGTTCAAGATATAAATTTTCATGTTTATATTTCTGAGATAATTTACGCCAGGCAAAAGGTGCTTTAAAAATATACAATTGTGCTTCAGCATCGTTTGGATGAAGAGAAAGAATGGCTAATTCTTTGAGCACATAATCATTGCCGGACTTTTTAAAGCCCTGCATGTCCAC
>JAPYYV010002069.1:0-40515 GCA_030522625.1 Copidosoma aretas | reverse complement strand
AACTCCTGATTTGTATTTGATCAGAAAAACAATTTTTTTTCTTGAAATACATTTGTATTTTTAAGTTTCCAAATACTAATTTATACGACTTTGTCAATCTCTTGTTTAGGAAACTACAATGTGCGAGGCAAGCAATTTCTGCATTAGACTTGTGTTAGTACACTAGCTGATTGCCAAGTTCAAAAGAAGTCAGTCGAAATGGGCCAAGATCAGCCCAACAATGACCTATGACTGACGAACGATGGCTCAGATGCTTAGTATATTTAATCTTATTTATCCCGGAAGTAAAATCTTACTCGATACTTTCCAGTGGAAAGCACAAAATTTATTGCTCGAGTAAAGCTAAAGAAATAGAGGAATTTCAGGAAATTTTCAATTTTTTAAAAATTACAATTAAAATGTACGTTATATTTTAAATATCTCTTAAAATGTAATTCTGATACCTTATTGTTATAAAAGTAAAGTACAATAAAACTTGAATGATTGACTTTTATTGTTAAAAACTTGTCCACCTCAGTACGTGATAAATTGCACGTCATATCATATCATATTACTACTAAATATACAACACGGAAAAGACCGCATACGTTGAGAAGCGTCAGCTCAAGCACTTCGAACGGAACATTTTCGAAATAAAGATAGTACTCTACTGCAACGAATAAAAACAATCCCAAACATGTTAAGGATACCACGTTAATATTAGAAATCATCGACTTTGCTGATTTACGGTTTCGATACCTCATCGCGCAACCCGCGTTTGATTGACGATCGATCTGATTGAAATGTCAATGCACAGCGTACAACCCGCAGTGGCTGCCAAAAATCGTTGACCGTCAAAAAAAAAAAAAAAAGTCCAACGCGCTCGCGTGCGCGGTCTCTGTGTTATGTTCTCGCCCCCGATTTTAGACAGCGACACTCGTTTCAGTCCGCCGCGATCACTCGCGGTGTCCGATTGTCGGTCCCCCTTTTTTCCACTTCAATCTTTCCTCCCCGAAGTCTCTAATAAATTCTTTGATCTCCTAGTCCTCCTTCCGTAGTGTAACTAATTTTTTTTTTTTCCCCCATTACGTAGAGTTATAATTATAATTTTTTTTTTCTGTGAACCCCATGCCTAACATTGAAATGTTTTTATGTGTGACGTGAATCTTAAGTAAATTAGATTTAAAACAATCTCCCGTTATAATACGTAAGTACAAGTATATTTTTGATGAGTGAGAGATTTTTTTAAAATTTATTTTACCGCAGAAAAATGTACCCAAAATAATTCCCGCATCTGAAGGGACATTTTTTTTATTCAATTTTATGAATTTTTGTGTATGTTTTATTTGTGTCTTTCGTAATAATACAAATACATTTATTTCGTGAACATAACAATTATACGTGATTGTACTTCGAATAACCAACAGAAGAATAGAAAAAAATAACCCAACATGGCTGATAAAGCTAAAAAACCAGACCCCAAGAAGGAAGTTAAAAAAGAAGAACCACCCAAAGAGGAACCAAAAAAAGAAGAACCAAAAAAAGAAGAGCCTAAAAAAAATGAAGAACCTCAAGAGCTCATGCCAAAGGAAGAAGATCTGCCCCCGAGAGAACTAACTCTGGTATGAATGAATCGCTCGATGATTCTGATTCTTGATATTTCAGTTATATATTTTTTTACGTTTTTTCCTGAGAGAAAAAAAATCATCTGTCTAAAATACAAAAATAAAGTTTGTATTTATTGGTAAAATTGCAGACTGATAAAATATTAGAACTGTACGAACATATGAGCCAAAATCCAAGCCTAGTGTCCGCTAGAATTATTTCCATAGCTAGAAATGGAATAACTGTGCAAAGCGTTTGGTCACAGAGAAATTTGCAAAGGAAGATCAAGCAGAAATTCACTCAGGATTTTAGTTTGGATGCAGATATGCAGCCACTTCTCGAGAGTTTTCCCGTGGATGTTACAACTGAGTGAGTTGAGTTGATTTTTAATCTTTAATTTGACACACGTGAACGATAAAACATTTGTGAATTAATTTATAATGTGAGTCCGCCAAAAAAGGCTATTAACAGCATCTTCAGAGAACGAGAGATTAAAAGCAATTTTGAGAGAGGTCGTGATCGATGGGACGAAAAAACATTATATAGAAATTTGGGATAGGCAACATCTCATGAAATCGTACGACTTATCCGTCTACGATATTCACGGAGACATTTACACCGACAGTAAGACTTTTATCGCATAACTTAATAATGCAACTATTGAAATTCATTCAATTTTTCTTTTTTTTTTCCACTCAGACGTGTTCAGTTCGTTTCAATTTTCTCCCGATAATAAAAAATTGATGTACATCGCTGAGAAAAAATTAAGAAAAGTCGAGCCATTTTACAAACAAAAGCCCAAGTATAGATATGCAGTACAGGAGTCTGAAGAAGATCCACCTCTCAGGGTAAGACTTTTTCGTTGACAATTACCCGCATTTAAATTCTTTTTGTCGTAAAGTTTGGGAAAATTTTTGGTAAAACTCATGACTCCTTCCTCGAAAATTCATCGAAAAAAAAAAGCTAATGACCTTGACGCCATCAATTTCCGGTTCTTTATAAATAAAAAAATAGGTCGCACTATTAGTAAAACAAAATTATACACTAGATTTGATTCTGTATAACTTGAATATTTTCTTTTGATTTGATATCGTAACACGTTAATTTATTCGTATAAGTTGATGCGATTTCCAACTGAAATCGGTGTGATTCGCTTTCTAAAAAAATATTAAAAATGTGTTTATTCCAATAACAAAAATTAACTTATTCTTACATTGTAAATTTTCTTACTGGATGTTACGAAATTTATATAGAAGAATTTATTCCTAAATTAGTTGTTTCTTGTTGATTTGAGAAACATACTTTTTTTTAATTTATTTGAGAAAATGTGTTGTTGGTTACTTTGAAATAACAAAAAAATTCTGAATTTTACATAACTTTCCCGAGTTAAATTTATTTAAAAAGAAGAAAGTCCCTAAATGATATGGTAATATCTCGAAACTAAAATTTTGTTCACTGCTAAATCATCTTCCATGAATGAACGTTTTTTCATATGTATTTTAATTTAAACAAATTATAAGAAAATGATGGCTTTCAGTCATTAGCCAGATTTTTTTCAACAAGTTTCCGAGCCAGAAGCCACAACTTTTCCTAAAAATATCTCGAAAATTGTACCCAAAAAAAAAATTTTCGGCTCGGAATACGTTTTTATTCATTGTTAGTATTACACATGATTAAATAAATCGACAAAATTTAGGGCGGCGAGTACGAGTACAAGCCCGACTGGGGCGAGCAGTTGGAAGGCAAGCACCGGTCGGTCATCGTGCTGCTGAATCTTGAAACCGACAGCTTCTTCCCGCTGCCCTTCGTACCGGAAGAGTACTTCCCCGCCGAAGTTATCTGGACGCCCAATGGACTGTGCATTGTTGGTGTCGCTTACAAATTGAACAACAGATATCTGGGTCGTTACGGCTGCAGCAACCGAGAATCGTACATTTTCATACTCAAGGGGACGGAATTCCGTAAGAATCGATGATTTTTTTTTTTTTAATCATACACCATCAATTGGTATATAGCATTTTGAAAACCATAAAATTACTTGTAAATTTAAAAAAAAGGTTCTAACAAAGTTGTAAAAAAATTTTTTCAAAACGTCTAAAATATATGTTGCTTTTTGTTATTAAAAATCACTTCGGGACTCTTTGAGTGATGATTCGCATGTAATTTGTGTGGCCAGATCCGGTGTTACCATCCGGTTGATGTTCCTATTGGTCCAAGCTATTTCATGATATAAATTTTTGCAACAGTAATTTTATTTTGAGTATTTAAATAACAGAAATAACAGTGAAACTTCAATAAATGATCTCAGTTCTCCACTTTAGGTAATATGGACATTTTTGCTGTCTTTGAAAAAGTTGTTACAACTGTGCTACAAGTTTTTCAAAAACTTTTCAAAGTTTAATAAAACAACGTGTTTCCCCAGCGTTTTTAAAACGTTGTGTGCTATTCGGGTGAGGAAGTGCATTAAATAAGATTTTCGCGATTTTTTCCGAAGGCCTGCTGACCGGCCCGGGCCAAGCCTGCAAAACCCCGCAATTCAGTCCCAACGGGAAACACCTGATATGGCTGGAACGGGATATCGGAAAACCGCATCACAACGTCCAGAGGCTCATGCGGATAAAGTGGGACGTCGTGGAAACTGTAAGCTAACATAATGACCACGATAAGTTTAAAACGATTTTTTTTGATCATATAATACACTCGCGTGACATTGTTCTTCAGCCCGACATCGTTGTCGACGCGGTCAAGACCAGCATGACGATCGCGAACGACAAATTGTTCTACGGATTCTACGGCCAAACGATCCCAAAGCGCTGCTGGAGCAACGATTCCGAGTACCTGTTCCTCAGCACGCCCCAGCGGTCGAGCATAAAGTCCTACGTCGTGAATCTGGAGAGCAAAGTGGTCACCGAAATCGACAACGCCGACGGGAGCAGTCTGAACATTTTGGACGTCAGGAGGAATCGCGTCGTTTTCACGAGGTTTTCCAACATCCAGCCGCCGCAATTGGTGGTCGGAAAGTTCGAGCCCGGCTCGGAGAACATCGGCAATTTGAATCTGTACAGCTGCACCAAGCCCCTGGACATACCGAGGGCGGACAGTCTCATGTACGAGCACACGGACTTTGTTTACAAAACCGACGATCCCGTCAGTAAGAACCCTTTCTCTCTATTTCCGAAAGTAGTACTGCTGTGCTCCGCAATTCGCCGATCGATCCTGTTTTTCTTCTTCGCGATTTCACAGAAGACTTCAACTTTACCTACTTCGGGGAGAAAACGGGGGCAGAAAAGTCGGTGGCCCTGCTCGTGGTGCCGCACGGAGGCCCGCACTACTCGTTCTGCAACCAGTTTACCATGGATCACGCGGTTCTTGCCATTCTAGGTATACTTCGTCTCCTCTATAAATCAGTACAAGATCGGCATTGAATCTATAAAGCGCTGATTGCGTGCGCAGGTTTCGCGATATTGCAAATAAACTACCGCGGCTCCACCGGCATGGGTTCGGACAACATTGAATTCCTCAGCGGAAGAATAGGCGAGACCGACGTCCTCGACTGCGTCACGGCGGTCGAACTGGCTCTGAAGAAATACCCTCACCTGGATCCGAAAAAGGTTTGCCTGTACGGCAGTTGCCACGGGGCGTACTTGTGCGCCCACCTCAGCGGACAATACCCGGTAAGCGCGAGCTTGAATTAATTGCGACGGAGCGCCGAATTTTCTACACATGGCGATTGTCACCTCTTTTGCAGAACTTGTTCAGGGCGGTGGTCATGAGAGCTCCCGTCATCGACATACAGACGATGTTCAACCAAACGGATATTCCGGACTGGTAATGCACGATGATAAATGCTCGTTGAACTCTTTTGCCGGAAATTCATGAGAACGATTCGCGTCGGCGTGAATGATTGTTCAAAATACATAATCCTCGTCGGGCCGATGACGGAACTGTTCCCATGTTTTTCATTCATTCTTAAAACTTTGGGCCAAAGTAAGAAAGTGAAGTATTTGTAAAATCGGAAAAAATTATCTTCCGGTTGATTACCCAAAATCATACGAATCTTTCATTGCGAAAGAAACGAAATAAATTAAATCATCACGTACAAGAAATATGGACTTGGTGCTCATATATTATATACTTCACTTCCAACGTAAAATTGGAAGAAAAAAAAACGTTTTTAGATTAAAACAGTTTATTTATCATCCCCTGAATCATCTTACTACGAGATTGAAAAATGTTTTCAGGTGTCCATCCAACACCGGCTGCGCGTATCTGGAAAAACTGCCGCCGACTACGTCCGAATCGAAGTACATCGAGATAGTTCTAAAAATGTTCGATCGCTCGCCCGTTCGTCACGCAGAGAAGGTCAAGGCGCCGACCATGATCGCCGTTGGCACGAGAGATCTGAGAAGTCCTGCTTCTCAAGGCAAATTGTGGTACCATCGATTGGTCGCAAACAATGTCACAGCCAAGTGAGTTCTTCTTTTCAATGCTGCCTCTATTTTTATCGTTGAGCTTTTATTAATATCAACCGTTGATACGATGACGCGAACTGGTTTGGTATTTTTTATTTACAACTATTCGATTGTCCGTTCAGGCTGTTCATTTACCACGACAACCATACGCTAGCTTCCGACGTCGTCGAAATAGACTTTGTCATCAACGCCGCTCTGTGGCTTTTGGAGCACACCGGCGATGATGATTTGAAAAGCGAAACAACTCCTTCCATCATTGCAGAAGAAGTTCCAAAGGATGGAGCTAAAAAAGAAGAGTAGACGTTTGTAGACGAAAACAAACTGCCTTCGTCTCCGTCGAATCTCTGATTTATTTATACCTCTTGATTATTTGTAAGATACTTCCATAAAAACGAATGGTGGCACTAATTTTGTACGTTCATGATCCTGATACTAATAAACCCAAAATCTGCCAAAAAATTTACTTTGAATTATTATTTCTTCAACCTGAAATTTCTGCATAAACCGGTACTGAATCACGCTTATAAGTATACGTTGTTTTATATACAACTACGATATTTCGAAAAAAAAAAAAACACTTTATATTCAAGACAAATACTTTATCATTTTAATGAGTGAGATCGTACTTTCCACCATTTTATTTTGAATTTCAGTATTATTATTCTCATAAATTATTATTATTATTACTTTTATTAGAAATAGCAATAATACGGTAAAATTATGATACAAAAATATTGGTAGTATATTTATTCGCACATAAAATTTATTTTTGTTTGTATACTGATACGAATAGTAAAAGTCTTGTGTCTGAAAGTCATTATATCATATCCATCCTAAGCGAAAATAATTGAAGTGAGTAAGTAGTAACGAATAAAAAATAATAACTGATAATAACTTTTAAAAATCGTTTGTAATTTTATTGTTTGTTATTAATTACTATAAAATTTTGTAGTTACTGATAATGATTTGTATAAATTATGACTAATTGTTAATAAAAATTATTTTCTTAATGATGAAATTAAACCATATTTCTTAACTCAGGTTTCACAAAAAAAAATTTACAACTGATAATAACTGTTATAAAGAATTACTGGTAGCATATAACAGATCAATGATACATATATATATTATTATAATCCCAAATCTGGACTTTATTAGAACACGGAGTCAATTGTTTATTGGAATATATTACACTGTATGCATTCATTTATTATTATTTTACAGCATGGTTTTTGAAATTATTGTTTTATACTTGACATTGTGCATTAATAATTTGATTTTTTTTTTTTTTGTACGTTACACCAAGGACTCCTTTTTATTTTCAAAAACAAAACTTAAGTTTCTAACTGCGTTTCTAAAAAAAAAAAGCGAAATAAAATGTGTATTTTCGTTTCATTTTACAAAACATAAACAAAAACATAAACACGTTAAAAATGATAATTGAACATAAATTGCTACACTTAACAAAACCAAAATTTCTCGCGCATTTCACGCATTTTGCATTTACTACATAATATTCGTGCACCTAAATATGATGTTGATCTTTGGATTTAACTCTAACGTTATCAATTTAAATGTAATAGAATGACATTTTGTCGTACACAAAAGAGATGTCATTTACATAAAGAAAAAATTGCATTGCTAAACGTGTATTTTTTCAAATTTTAGAAAAACACTCATAAAGGATGTCTTGCACTTTAGTTTTTTATCCAATTTTTAATTTTCAAAGTTTGTTTTCAAACGATTTCAGTTTGAACAAACGCCAGAAACTTTTGCAAACATTCGGTATGTAAGAAGTTAGATGTTATTATTCATACTATCGCTAAAAAGCTTTAATTTCCATATGAACAATTACAATTATATATGACACATCATAAAATATTATACACACATGCCATGCAACAAATTTTACAAACGAATTTTCTTCTTACTCATTAAGTACCCATTTTTTGTACGATGCTATTCTAAAAAGATCCATGTAGATTTGGAAAATCCATATGGATAATTTTAGTTGGGGACGGCACATCTTTAAATCATTACAAATTAGAACCTGCTGTAAGCTGTTAGTGGTGGTGGAGAGCATTCACATGAGAATAGATTTGTTCGCTCATGCTGAACGGATATTGGAGCGCAACAAACTCCGAACTGTCTGGAGACGAGTTCGTATTTTTTTATATACGTTGGCGCAACCAATGAAATCAAAGTTCATACAACATATTGGTGTCTTCCTCAAATTCTTCTGTTTTTAACCGTGAATAGTCCTTAACATAAGAAGCGTGCTTCTTTAAATATATATTCTGCTCGTTGCTATAACTTACCTTTTATATTATATATTTTACTGTTCGTTGCCATAACTTACATTTTATATTATAAGTATTGCATGGGCAAGCCCAAAAATAAAAATAAGGTAAGTACACAATAGCAAAGCAATAGTGTTACATTCATTCGTTAATTTTTTTTTTTTTTTTTTTTGCTTTGTTTGACATTAGCGTCATAAAATTTTTCGTGTAAGTGATAAGGAAAACAGGCAAGGTGATATCGTATGCATGAAAGTTTATTTATTTAAAACGTCATTTTGATGAGTATAATATTATATCTTATGGACAACGTCATCACATCCAACCCATGCGCAGCACACAAAACCCAATTCAAAATAAAACTACTTATCGAGTGAATACTAATAAAAGGTAGGCAACGTATACATGTATATATGGGTCATTCTGCCGAAACTTCCACTATTTGTGAAAATTTGTTTTCGATTTTTGAAAGTTTCTTTTTTTGAACTTTTTTGCGTTATTTGTCATCATTACAATATTAGTAATAGATGTTGGATAGTTTTCGATATGCAATTATCTCAGATGCTGTTTTAGTATCCACTCTTAGTCCAGACCGTTCAAAGATGCCTTTTTGACTAAAAAAAAATTTTTTCTCATTTTCTGGGCAAAAATAGAGACAAAATATTCATAGATATTGTCCTTAAAAGTCAATGATTTTTGAGTTGAAAATTTCCAAAGTTTGAAAAAATATACAAATGTGTATCAAAATTTTCAAACTTTGCGAATTTTTTACTCGGTAATAATTAATTTTAGAGAAAATGTCAAGAGACAGATTGTTTTTATTTTTAGTCAAAGTATACAAAAAAATTTTTTAATCTTTATAATTAAATTCTGCACTTGCAAATTGATAAATCCGCCATTACCGCACACAAGTACATCACAAGCGCTGGGCCAGAATCGTAGGGCTGGGTCATTTCACAGATACTTTTCCACAACACTCTAACAAACACTCTAAATCGTTCATTTTAGACTCATCAAAATGTCCAAAAAAATCCCTGTAATTTTCTGCAATTTAGATAAAAGTCCTATTGTCAACAAAAAATTTATTACCAAGACTATTATTGCACGTACGAATCGACAGCAAAATTTGTAACATTTACAATTGAGTAAAATGCTCCAAAAAAACGGCTGAAGCAGATTTTTAGCTACAATAAAAAGTTGAGATCCTTCCAAAAAAATTATTAGGACTATTTGGAAAAATATGTGCTGTGTAAAAAGATGCAAATAATATGAGATCTGGTAGAATAGAATCGGTCTAGCTCTTACCTCGCAAAATGAGAAACAATCGTGTTTACCGATAAATAATTTATGGCGGGCTGAAATTTTAATAAGAACTACCGTCTAATGCAAAAAAAAGCACTTCCGTAAAACAACTCTAAAATAGTTGTTAGCTAGAGTATAATGCTCTCAGACATGGACTCGTTAAAAATTATTATATTCCAAAAATAAAAAGAATAAACTAGACAAGGGTATGATAGTAAATTATTTGTATGTTTACATTAAAACAATGTTTGAAGACTCGCCGAAATCTTTGTAAGATCGACGCATCGATATATTCATAGCAGATTAAAAAATATAATTACCTTTATTTCCAGATAAGAAATTACCATTCTGTTCGACTAAGTACGTTTATTAGATAACGCTAATTTGAGCAGCTACATCGCACTTAATTGTGTCTCGCCACTAAACTGACTGTGCGACGACTATTATAGAATCATTTCATCGCAAGCATGTCGTCGGCAAAGGTAAGCTTACAATTATTCATGAAAAAGAAAAAAAAAGGATAATTAGGATATCCAGTACGCATTGGGGACCTATTGTTCATCAATTGACTTTGAGCAAGTGCCATGCAAAAAAATAATTTCAGAAAATCACCGCTACTTTTAGTTTTGTAAAACTCCGTTGATCCCATAAACTTGATTGAAGTAAAAGCACGTGGCGTCGTTTCAATTTCCTTGCAGGCGCAGATCGACAAGGTCGTAAACCTTTACAAGCGGGTGTTCCTGATCCCAAGCCTGACGTCTGCCAGAATATCACCCGCCCACGACAACGCGATCAAAGTGTCGTGCGCGCTCTCACAGCCGGTCCTGGAGACCAACTCCAAAGTCACACTGGCCTTGGAGTACGCCTTCAACGCGGAGCTGCAGAAGATATTCGAATCCAGCGTCGTGAACGTGTCCTCTCAGTGAGTAAATAATCAAGCCCACGTGCAATAAGGACATTTTTCTCTTTCGAAGCTGATGGCGCTGATTTACCGATTCTCAGGCTCCTGACGGCTCACTCCGAGGATGGACAGTTCACAGCAGTTCTGGAGGATGTGCCGAAAGACGGCAAGTCCAGGCAGTTCATCAAAATCATGAGCGGGCCCAGGATCTTGAAGACCTACGATCTTTCGGCTCACGATGTCCACGGGGATGTCTACGCTGATGGTAATGTACATTTAATTGACAATCCCTCATCGCCTGCATCCAAATGCACAGAGAGAAACAGTGTCGTATAATATATACCCTGTATAAAATGTCCACTTGGAAATCCAGCTGGGTTATTTTCATGCGAATCCCAAATTATCCCAAATTATCCCGAATATTGTTGGGTTTATGTGTATTGACCTGGAAATTTACCTGGCAATCCACCAGGAAACAGATAGATTTTCCAGCTAGAAATCAGGTTTTATGTGGATATTTCTAACAGGGTATTTAAATATTGTATCTCTTTGTCCCGAAACAGCGACATTCGGTGCCTTTCACTTTTCGCCGGATAACAAGAAGTTGCTGTACGTCGCCGAGAAGAAGCTGCCCAAGTGCGAGCCCTTCTACAAACAAAAGCCAAAGCCGAAAAAGCCGAAGGATGACGACGAGGAAGAGCCAAGCAGGGTAACAATTGAACACCACCTTTACCACAAAATTGTCTTTTGAATATCTGAAAAGACGAAGAATATCGCAACGATACTAATTGGAATTCAGGGCACGGAGTACGTCTACAAGCCCGAATGGGGCGAACAGCTGGTTGGCAAGCACCTGTCTGTCGTCGTGATCCTAAACCTCGAGGATGACTCGATAACGCCACTCACCACCATACCCGACGACTGTTTTCCCGGTCAGGTGCTCTGGGCCCCGAACGGCGAGGACGTCTTTGGCGTCGCCTACTCTCTCAACAAGATACGCCTCGGATTGTACGCCTGTACCAATCGGGAGGCATGCATTTTCCAGTTAAAGGGCTCGGAGTTCCGTGAGTGTCGATATGTTCCTCTGCGATCGACCGGTTGTCCAGGTTTATACATCTATTCTGACGTATCCGCTAATTTTTCCCTCCCGTTTACAGATAGGATAACTGAAAAGGGTCTCTACTGTACGTCGCCGAGAATGAGTCCTGACAAGAAGAACCTCGTGTGGATCGAGCGTAAAATCGGTCCCGCCCACAATCACGTCAAAAGACTGATGCGCTTGAAACTGTATGACGCCAAGGACGTGAGCAGTTTTCTTTTTCAAATCGTTTTTGACAATATCTTTTTCAAATATATTTTATATATATTATTGGTGTTTTTTCGTAGCCCGACGTACTGGTCGATCTGGTGAGAACGAGCATTACCATTGCCAAGGACAAGAAATTCTACGGCCTCTACAATTCAACTCTTCCCAAACGTTGCTGGAGCGATGACTCCAAGCACATCTTTCTCAGCACACCCCAGAGATCCACCGTCAAGTCCTACATCATCAATTTAGGTGAGTCGGTACAATTTTTCTATTCGTTGTGTTTTTTTTTTTTCTTTCGACGATACATTACAAAACGTGTTATTTGATTTTATTTTCAGAAACCAAAGTTATGACGGAAGTTGAGAGCAACGACGGTTGTAGCTTGATGATCGCCGACGTCAAGATGGACATCGTGGCTTTCCACAGGATGTCCCTCGTTCAACCGTCGCAACTGGTTATTGGAAAATTCGATCCCACCGTGCCGAGTATTCGGGAGTTTGCTCTTGTTTTTAGCGCAGATGACTCCTTTGGCATGAAAGATAATCTCATGTACGAACACAACGAACACGTCTACGGCACCGACGAGCCTGTCAGTAAGTGCAAAATATATTAATCCGTAACAGTGCCTCTTTACAATGAATTACCACTGTTAAAAATGTACAAGTAAGGAACGCATCATATTAATCTTGTTTCTGTGATTATAACTTTGTTGTCGTCGTTAATCGATTACGTCCGTTTTACTATTATTTTCGTGGATTTTCACAACTGTTTTAAAACCTCTGCTCCGCTTATTTCAAAAGAGGACTTCAACTTTACGTACTTTGGCAAAAAAGACGCACCACCGCAGTCGGTGCCCCTGATAGCTGTGGGACACGGTGGGCCCCACGCTAACTACAGCAACATCTTCCTCGAAAATTACACCCTGTTCGCTCTTCTGGGTAATACTTTAGCTAACTTGCAATCTCGATCCTCCGAACGCTTTATTGAATCGAATATTGCATCCCAAAAGGTTTCGGCATCATTCATATCAACTACCGAGGATCCACGGGAATGGGTGGCGACAACGTCGACTACCTTCTCGGCAAAGTCGGCGAGGTCGACGTTCGCGACTGCATAACTGCGATCGACGCTGCTCTTCAGAAGTATCCTTGGCTCGATCCAAAACGGGTCAGCGTGTTTGGTGGATCCCACGGTGGCTTCCTGGGTGCTCAACTCACCGGCCAGTATCCCGTGAGAATGTTTTTTAATGATTATTACCAAAAGAATTAAATAAACAAAATATACTTTTGTATTATAGGACAGGTTTAAGGCAGCAGTGCTGTTGAATCCTGTGATCGACATGGTGGGAATGTACACCACAACCGACATCCCGGATTGGTAAATATATCATTTGACAGTTCCAAGCAGAAATTCTGCTCTTCCGATTTTTGAACAGTTTTCCAAATTTTAGGTGTCGAGCTGAGAGTGGTTTGTCGTTTTTAGAAAAGCTTCCATACGATGCGTCCGACGATGATTACCGTGAGATACTGGAAAAGATGATGAAGCATTCGCCCATCATTCACGTGAAAAAAGTCAAAGCACCTACTTTGCTCGAGCTTGGAACGAAGGATTTGCGCGTGCCAATGTCGCAGGGTAAATTGTGGTATCATAATTTGATATCCAACAATGTCGAGGCCAAGTAAATTGTGTTCAAGCCACTTAATATATCCTTGTATTACAGCGATATTTCTGACGCACCTTAATTTTTTTCTCCACAGGATGCTCGTATACGAGGACAATCATTCACTGAGAAAAGACGCAGTTGAATTGGACGTGGAAATAAACTCTGCTCTGTGGCTTTTGGAACATAATGAAGTTACTCTGTAATCGAAACAAAAGCAAAGAAAATAACTTTTGTATTCTTGTATTTTTGTACTGAATATTTTCTATAAAACACAAAAGCGTACTTTGGTGTAAGGCAAAAGGAGTAACAATTCTAAATTTGTATTTGAAGTTTATTGTTATTTCACATTAATAAATACAATTATCAAAAATTAGATCACAATTTTTATGTCATTAATTTGACTAAAATATGTCATTGCTGTCAAAAATTTTAAGCAATCAATACTTAATAATATAAAAAATATTGCTTCGTGTGAATTTCTTATGCAACAGTTACATTTCATGAATCAATTACGATTATCTAAAAATACATGTAAAATTTTTTACTATCTCAAATAATATGGTAAGTTGTCAAGAATTAACTGCAATAAAGTAAGCTTACGAACATTTGTTGACCAGTCTTGTACTATGTTTTAAACAATATATGAAGTACATTAAACATTTTGGCTTTTATATTGCTGACTTTCACAAAAAATAATAATTTAGTTAAAATAATTTATTTTTAAACTAAAAATATGATTACGTTTTATAATAACGTATTATAACAAACGTATTATGATAAAACTTAAAAATAACATGTAACATCTAACAAAAAGTAACTGTTAAAAAAATTTAATATAATTTCAACTGTGGAATTTTTCAAATTCCAGAATTTTGTCATGCTTGGATGAAATTTTTTTATGTAAATGTGCATACATTAAATTACTTCTTATGAAGTTTAAAAAAGTAATTGCATACCCGAAAAATTATCTAATTAAAACATTAGATAAATTAATATAAAAGATATACACGGTCACAGATCATAAAAAAAACAGTTTATGCGTTGGCAGCATCTGAATGAGGTGGAAACAGTGAATCATAACTGGGTGGAAGGTCCTTATCGTTTGCAGATGTAGAAACGTTTACTTCCAGCATCGGTGCACTGGATATGTAGGGTGGACTTGCAGCTCCTCTTTCGTCTCGTTCCATACCTATAGACGCATTCCTAGGAGGTCCTGCACAATCATGCGACCAGCAGAATATTTCGTGTTTTTTACAGATCCAAAAGCACATGACAAATATAACAAAGAACAAAAACATCGTTGTCACAGCACTTATAGTCACTTTTGTACCAATCTCACTGCTCACGATTTCTCTTTTTATCATGGTACAATTATACTTCTCGTCATTACACAAAGTAGTCGCACAATTCATGTAACCATCACAAACAAACTTTTTATTGATGCAAATGTGAGGGTTTTGAGGGTCCCACCAGACAGCTGTTAGATCTTCAACTTTGCTGCAATCTACAAAAAAAAAATTAATACATAATATGATTCAAATTTACTCTGAATTAAAGATACAATTGCAGATTTTTTAATTTTACATACCCTGATACGGAGTATACGTTATCACAACGTCAAGGGATTCTCCAGTTTTCAATGGCTGCTTTGATATAAATATTTCAGTTGTAATTTTTCCATTTGTACTATATTCTTCGGCCATTTTCAATTCGTGAGTTTCTACTTTGCCACAATACTTTGTTAACTCCGAGTTATTATTTCCATCCGACTGAAACTAAAAAATGATTTTTTGTTTGAAATTTATAAAGATTACATTTATCGGTGAGAAGAAATAAGTTTGATAACTTTCATTTGGATTGAATTAGCAAGAATAAAAAGCAACAGGAAAAATTGCAATGCAAATTTGATGAATCGATCTTACAAGGTGATTCATACATATAATACATGGTAATGATGAAAAAATAATCAACCACGAAAACGATAACATGGCAATACTACGCATGATTCATAATAACCATTGACAATAGATTTGTCTTTAGGTATATTGAATGAGATGCTGGTAACCAGCATCCAGGGCCAATGTATCAAGTTGATAATATCTACTGGACACTGCATCCCATCAAAACGTACCTTTACGACGTATTTTACAATCGATTGCAACCGAGATTCTAGGACTACGCCATAAGCCACCAAGCAAATACCAAGTAAATAAAAATCCACAAAAATAAAAAACCTACGGTAACATAATCCAAACAACCTGTCCCGTTACGTCTCAGCGACATCCTCTGCACGACAGCAAAAAGATTGTCCCCCTTTGGTCCCTTGATTTTGAACTTGCAGTGCTTGTTGTACTTCATCTGCCAGCTGTCAAACACGTGCGAAGGCTTGACTATGAGGGCAGAATCCTTGGCTTTCCTCAGCTCCGTCACACCTTCCACCTTTGAGCTGGAGGGATGGCAAATTTTCTCGCTGTCCAGGCCATCTGCAACAAACATACTGCATCGGATGAATCTTGGGGAAAAAAGCGATGGACTGCGGAAAACTTTGCCAAAGCCAAACTCACGTACACTGAACATAGTTACTGGCCAAGGCATCTATAAACTCGTCCAGCTCAGCGTTAGAGTGGTCCATGAGAACGTCAAAAATCAGCAGCAGCAGCAGACAGGCAATGTTTACTACTGATGTCATTTTGCTGCCTGATGGGGCTCCGAAAACAACAACAAGACGACCACAGCCAACTGTCACAAGTCATAGGGCCATTTACAGACGCAAGAGGCTGGGAAAAACGCGCGACGCACACCGCGCAGCAGCCGTCGTCGTCCGGGAAAACAATGCGAACAAAAAAACGTCGTCGCACTGCCGCTGCTCATAGGCAAGACTGCAGAATTTTCGCACGATATACACACTGATTACTTATTCTTCACTGACGCGCGACACGGTATATTGCTAATGCAATCAAGCGACGACGCGCCGCCTCCTCCTCATCTCATCCGTCTGGTGGTGAGGTATAAGTAGTGGTCCAGATTTAAAAATAACGATGCGTGTTGACGAAAATTGAACCGCCTCTTTCTCGAATCCGCGAAGTTTTTTACGGGCAAGGAGAGTGTGGGCGTCGGCGGCAGTGCGGCGGCACAGGCATATACTTGTATGTTATTCTTGTAATGTAGTAAACAAATCTCGGTCCAGGCAGCAGCTTAGATTGACAACGACGACAACCACGACGACGACGAGATTATAACTGCAGTTTTTACTCTACAGGTGTTCTCGCGCATGCAAGAGAAGAGAAAGGAAAGTGAGCTGCGCTTTGTGTCTCGTCGAGTCCCTCTATATATACATATATATGCGCAAATTTATAGAGACTCGGAGAGAGAGGGAGAAAAAAGGGTGGCGTTGAGGCTAAAAGAATAACAATAAAAAATTCGCACTGCACATGCTGACATTTGCAATGTAGATATATATACCTATCCCTTTGTTTACGATTGTAATTTTTAGCTGGACGCAAAATCATTACGAGTATCCCACAGATATTGTGCCAAAGCAACAGGTGTGTATACTTATATTCATAAATAAAGTGACCAGAGCGAATCAGTCGTCCAGCGTGCTGTTGCTGCTGCTGTAGAAGATATGGATCACAACAGGTACACATGCCATGATTACAATCAATTTATTTAATTACGATGAGCTATATTTTATTTTGAACGTTGGCATCTGGCAAATTGGCATATAATATATATTAAAAACAAAAATCAAATTGTGCTGCTGCTGCTACTATTTGTTTATGTCAATACTTTGAAAAACTTTATTTTTCTTCTGCCAACCATGTTTATTTGCCCAAAATTTTGTGCATGTAACATATCCAATCATGCCTGGTATCGTGAAAATAAAAAAGTTTAATTCATATAGAGAAAACTCGCTTCGCTCATCGCTCCATCATCGCATTTAAAAACAATACATCATTCAACTATATAAGCATATTGATTCGACTTTTCATTCTGCACCGACGGTATGTTTTAGCACGGAACGCGGTTTTCGGTCGGTCTTGGCGTACTTTTCTACTTATCGCGGATCATATTTCGCAAACGCGCAACGTATATAATATTATCTATATTTCATACCCTCTTTGTGTTTTAAAATGCTTCGATCGGATGAAAACAACTTTAAAATGCAATTGCTGCGCGATAATTTGTTAAAAATCTATAGTTATACTTGCTATTACCATTATGATAAAAATAATGTTTATTTCAACAACTAAGCCCTTTCAGAACCGTAAACTATCCACATGTCAAATACGTCGAAGTCGACTTTGGCGAGGTGGAAGTGGGAGTGACGAAAATCAAATCGATCAGAGTTCTCAATCGATGCAACGTAAGTGTGAAAAAAATAATTTTTTCCCCGTATTAATCGCCAGCAGTTCGAGTAAATTATTGTTTGTTATATAATTTATTTATAACTGTGCTGCGTTTTGCACTCTGATCTGCTATTTTATATTTTGAGTGTAAAATATTAAGCGCAAGGTAAATTTATGAATTATACATGAGCTAAAACGGACAAGTGTTGGGCTCTACTCTGCTAGCTATAGTGTAAAGACGTGCGATGTATCTAAAAAAGTGCACTACGATATACGTAATATACATTACGATGGTGGGTTGTTGATTTTAGCTAATTTTCAAAGATTGTACATCACTACGCTTTGTTATGAATCACTAGAAAAAAATGTGTGCGAAAGAAGTTGATGATGGTCATAATTATACATAAAAGCGCGTGTATTCTACGATGTATAGATATGAAAATGAGATACGTGGTACATGATCCCCGATCGGTGTCGGATCAATTAAAAATCGTGAAAATTCGTCGAAATCGCATCGATCGGAGCGCGAATGCAACGACGAATCGTACTCGGCTGAATAACATTTTCACGCATCACGTTCACAGGTGAGACAGTCGTACAGCGTCCAAAGGGATTCAACGAGCAATCCCCTGGACAGCAGCGTCTACCACATGTTCGAGTACAACTGGTCGCTGGAGCCGTGCGGCACCTACGCGTGCGACATTAGCTACAGGCCGATTCTGCCGAACAGAAAGTACGTCGACTATTTCTTCATAACGGACGATTACGGCTGCTGCTACGAGATCTTGGCGCGTGGACGGTCCATCGGTAAAGTTTCGCATTATACATCCGCGCGATCTCAATCGTATGATTTTCCGATATGAAAACGCATCACCGCTCACTCGCAGGCCCGGACGTGGCGGTGTCCCCGGACAGGCTGATCCTCGTCTGCAACGACGGGCACTGCGTCGCGCGGCAGAGCTTCAAGCTGACGAACCGCTCGAACTGCCCGGCCAAGTTCACGTTCGACGTCGACGGGGCGCAGTGTCCCTTCCGAATCGGCGAGACCAGCGGGATCCTGAGGGCGGGGTCGACCAGGTGTTTCGGCGTTTCGTTCGAATCCGCCAGCGTGGGGATCCAGAAGTACCGCCTGACCTGCCTCGTGCTGAATCAAGTAACGCGTGCAGAGTTTTTCTTGAATCAAATTTGTTTTTTAACGCGCGGGTTTGCATTGAAAATCGAACGTTCTCCAACCTCGCGAGAGATGCACTGCCCTTCGTAGGTGTCGAGAGAAGAAAGGCGAACATTAATTTCAATCAACCATTGAACGCGCATTGTGATCGTGCGATCGAGAAGTTAAATCCTTCGATCCTCGTTCCAGGGCCCTCTGGTGCTCGAGTTGTACGGCATCTGCGGCTGCGCGCTCGACAAGCGCTACATCAGATCCATCACGTCCAAGATCGAAGACGCCGGAATACCGAGGTTCCAGCGGGACAGCTTCGCGGACTACATGAGCGACGTCACCAGGGCGATCAGGAGCGAGCCACCGCCGGTTTCTCTGTCCGAGAGTTTCTTGGACTTTGGCCGCGCCGAGGTCGGCCCGGAGTGCTCCGGAAAGAGACCGCCGCTCACCACGTCCCTGACCAACCACACCGACTTTGGCCTGCTCGTGCTGTGGGAGAAGGGTATATACATATACGCACGTACAACTGCTGCGGACGACTCTCGCGAAGAACGTCGCGCGTAAATGTTCCACCGACCGACAGACGTGTCCGGGGTGTTCCGCGTGCAGCCCCAGGAGGCAAAGATGCTCGGCCGCCAGTCGGTCGTCTTCGAAGTCAGGTTCGACCCGCTCGAGGAGTGCGCCTTCCACTCGAGGGAGCTCTCTGCCCGCGTCTACCGGCTGCCCTGCTGCCCCTCGCTCGTCAAATCGGCGCACCACGCCGAGCTGCTTCTTAACTTGGTCCCCGAGATCGTCAGCGTCCGGCTCATAGGTGCTCGCTGGTCCATCCATCCATAGATCTATATATTGCGCGCGCGCGCGTGCAGTTCATCGTGATGTACGGGACTAACGATCGCGGGCGCGTGAATTTCAAGGCCACACGTACGCCAGGAACTCGAACGACTGGGTGCCGCAGTACGAGATCCCGGAAACGGTGATAATGCCGGCATGCGAGCCGGCCGCGCCGGCTCACGCGACCTTCGTCGTGCGGAACTGCGGAAAGCAGCCCCTCATGTTCCGCTTCGTTCCGCCGGCCACCTCCCATTACGCCCTGAAGCCGACGATGGGGCTCATCACCGCGTAATGCTCGATCATCCGATCGATATAATATACATACAGGATGGTTGATTCAAATCGATATGATTCGCCAACGAGAAGTGTACAACTGTCCATCGCTCCCGTCCCAGCGAGCAGGAACACCAGGTGATCGCGGTGCAGCTGTTCGCCGAGTCGGGGGGCAATCACGCGCACGTCGAGCGCTGGGCCTGTCGGCTCAACGGGAGCCCCGCCAACGAGATCCACGTCGACCTCCACGGCTTCGCCGAGCGGCCCGACTTGGCCTTCGGCCGCGAGAACCGCGTCGTCTTTGACCCGGTCCACGTCGATTGCCGGGAGAGCCTGGCGGTGCCGGTGCGCAACTTGACGCGGCACAGTGTCCGGTGGGCGGATCTTTTTTTTTTCATCGTTCGGTTCCGTCGGTGCGCGCGCGTGGATCAGAGCTGTATTACGGAATGATTTTTCAGATTCGAATTGGCGCGGAGCTTTCCGGAAGAGTTGAGCGTGCGAGAGACGAGCGGAACGGTGGAACCGAACGAAACGGTCTTTCACGAGTGGCTGTTCGCGCCGGGTGGGGCGCGAGCTTACGATTTCGGCGTCACTTGCCGACTGAGTGCCGAATCCGGTGGCAAGGTTCGCGAGGTGGAGATCCAGGTTACCGGAACCAGTACGGAAGGATCTCTGATGGTGAAGAGAAACTATACACGACGCCGGCGAAAAACGCACGCTACAATACGTATTGCAATAATCAGGCCGTTCCCGAAGAGTTGGATCTCGGCGTGCGGGAGTACAGGGAGTCGGGAGAGGCGGAGTTCACGATGTTCAACTTCAGCTGCGTCACGATCCATTTTCTGCTGGTTCACCGCCGCGCAACGGAGGATCCGGAGAACCAACGGATCGGGGAACGGGACGTGACAATCTCGCCGGTTCGCGGCTCCACGCGTCCGGGAAAGGGCGAGAAAGTGAGGGTAGCCGTGACCCCTTTGCTGCCCGGCCGGCACGAACTGATCGTCGAGTACTTCGCGAGACCCTGTGCGGAGGACGCGGATCCGATACGTCAGTCCCGGCCCAAGCAGCTCTGCAAACTGACCTACACCTGCTACTTGTCCACACTGCAGGTTCTTGTTGCATGAAAATTATTCAGTTATTGAATCTTCGCCATCAGAGAGAGAAAACCACAATACTTTCGATTCTCAGGTCAAAAATTTGTTGTACCAGGCGAGCTCGAACAAGAACTTGAGTAAACTTTCATTATGGAAATCTTTGAACATAGACCAGTAAGAGCGACTTTTGTTTCATACCCGCATGAAAAAATAATTCAGCGAAGAATCTATTTCTCGGCATTGATCTTGGTGCGATATCGTAAACGTTTACTTCACAGTTTGAATCGTGCGCTGAAAGATTTGCTGCCTCGCGAAGAAGCTTCGATCGAAATGACGTTACCTTTCGATAAAGTGGATGAGAACGAAAAATTCATCATCAAATTGTTAGTAGTCAATGTTAATCCCGTCAAGGCTTCGTATTCTTTCAAGAAAAAGAGAATTTGTCTCTGCAATGACGACACCAGCGCGAAAAAACCGTCGAAAAACCGTAATCTCCGAAATGAGTGTTCCAATTGCGTCCTCGACCGGTCCTGCACCATTTTTCCGGAAAACGTATCATTGATGGTAAGAAGGGCCATCCCTAAATCACGTAAGGCTATTTATGGGGGGTACATGAACTTTACCTCCTTATGGTATTAAAGTTATGTATTTTGTTTGCCCATTACTTTTTAAGGTTTTGAAATCTTTTTTAAAAAAGATACTCTTATTTTTACTCGACTTGGAAATACATTTTTTTTATCATCTCAACTTGTATTGTTTATCGAAATAGTATACGAAAAAATCCATAAACACCAGAATAAATGGCGTTAACAGACAAATTACTAGTCTTGGAGAGCTTCATACTGGAATACTATATCCTACATCGACTAAATAATTTTCGTAACTGCGAATAAAAATATATTCAACCGGTATGAAACAGAATCCTGGTTTGATTGAATATTCGTGTGAAAGTAATTACGCAGCGGCATAATTATTTGTTTCAATTCTACGACAGTTACAGGGAGAAGGGAGAAGTTTTTGAAACCGTACAGTTTATATCGTTAGGGGCGGCGGCCTCAAAAATTTTGAAAAAAAGCTTTACGTAATTTAGGAATGGCCCCTTAGTAAATACTTATTTATTCTTGGAGAAAATCACAAAAGCAGGAAAACTGAAACTTTATACTGTTTCTCTTATTCAGCCAAACGAAAGGTGTATTTTATCCATTGAAGCAACAAGCAACCTTCTACAATTGTCCAGCCTGTTTTGGGATTTGAATATAGGACAGCACAGAAGAATCGCGCTAAACATAAGCCTCGAGTGCCCCGTCATTTCATCGGGCGATTGTTTGAAATTTAAAAATATTTTCATAGGACAATGCTCAAACGCGCAACACCAGGTATCAAACTACTTTCATAACATCCGAAGCTTTGTGATCGTGAATAAAATCTAAACGAAATCGCAGGCTATTTGGTTGCACAACGGGGCAGAAAATGAAAGTGCTTATGCGATCGAAACAAAGATGCTTGCAGCTTTCAATAAAAAAAACTATGGTGTCATTTTTACGTGCTTGAATCCGGAGGGGACGATTGGTGCTTACGATCGCAGAGCTGTGATATTCAGTTTTCGTCCCAACAAAATTGGAAGATTTCAAGTTAGTCGATACACTGTTGTTTGTATACTTTAATAAAATGTGTACCTGGCAGAACTCGGTTGAAAAAGAAACGATTTGACTATACGCACCACGGGAGGAAATAAAGAATGCACGTGTGATCTCGGGCATTCTTTACTTTCCCTCCCTTGGTGCGTAATGTACTATTTCTAATGCATTTTTTTTTTTCACATTAGGTCACGGTTTTAGTGACCATCGACGAGAGAGAATCACTGCTAAACATAGAAGCTGAGTCTACCAGCATCAATATGCCAATTATTGCAAGCTACGAAACGTGTCCTTCTTCTTACACTTTTTTATCTCAGGATATCATCGTTTATTTTAATAAAGACTTCATAATCATGCCACCGTTGCCAACTTTCGGGAAGGAGACGAAAATTGTCATTGTTCACAACCATCATCAGCGCGATGTGCTGCATTATCAATGGGAAAAGTAAATTTCAACTAGTTCAATATACAATTCATTTAGAGTATCACAAAAATTCTCGTCAATTCAAACTAATAGAATATACCATTCATTTTTAATGCTTCAGTTGCGAAATACCAGGTGTAATAAAAGTTCAAGCGAACCCAACGAGTGGCTTGATTCAACCGCAGTCACGCTTGACTTTCCTCATCGAAGTAGTTGCTGAAAAGTACACATGCTCGTTGGACATCGACGTGTTCTGTAATTTTACGAATGTCAGTGAAAGACGACTCGCGGAGACTAGAAAAGCTCGACAAGATCATTTGTTAAAGCAACTGAAAGATGAATTCACCATAACTGATAAGGGTCTATCTTATCCGGTAAATGTTTCTTTCGAATGAATTTCCTAATATTTGATGTATCAATGTGAAGATAAAGTTAATAAAAAATTTTGTATTGCTTGTGAAAAAAAGAAAAAGCCCACGTTTGAAGAAGCAAAAAAACCATCTACTTATTGCAAGACTTTAACAATAAAAGTCAATGTTTACGATCCTCAAGACGCCGACAACAAAGTTGGATTGAGGCAACAGTTAAAAAGCACATCAATGAAAACAATTTTACGAGAAGCGATTGCACGTGAGGAAACTTTTCCAGCTGACGAAATTGGAGTTTTCTCTCAGCTTTTGGAGTGTACCATATGGTAATGATTTGGATGAACCTCACTAAATACGTATTTGTTAAAAAATAATAATCACTCATTATTTGACAGGGATATTATCAACAGCAAGTCTTTCGCTGAAACATTAAAAACTGATCTGACAAAAGTACACAATCTTAAATATTCGCAGTTGCCAACTGATATTTTGGAAAGAAAGAAACAAAATGAAAGAAGTGATTGTATAATGCCGAAACAATACATTGAAGATATATTGCATACTGTAAGGTATTTTTTATATCTCTATAAAATACTGCCTGAAAATTGACTGTTAAAATTTTCTAGATTATATGTATGAACGTTCACGAAGAATTTAATCTCAATACCAGCCACTTTTCACATCCTACCGATGTCCGACAGATATCATATCAGAAAGTGTTCTCGGATTAATAAGCAATGAATACTAAATATGTTTGATTAAATTGGTATTTTGAAAAACTAAAAGTTCAAATGACACATTATGAAAAAAATTGATAAAACTGGATTTTTCATTCCAATTTTAAAGTTTTTTCTACTCTTGGAAAAAAATTGTCTGTGTATAGGACGTCAATTTTGAGTGAATTTTATATGATTAACAGTATTTTATTAAAAAAGTATTTGCATTAACTACCTATCATTCGTCAAGTGAGGATCAGAAATCCGTCGAAATACTGCCAAAAACTTATCACCCTTGTTTCTTGTTACTTTTTGACCTTCTTCTGTGCTTTCATAAAGTTTCTCGATGATTGGATCTGAAGTCTGAAAAAGTACATTCACCAAATGAAATATCGTTAAAAGAATTGTAATACTAAACATTATCTGATTATTCACCAGTTGATCTTCAGAAATACGTTCAAATAAAGGATGTTCTGTTAAATGATGAACCATCCAATCATGTAGATCTTTGACATCGGTCATTGTATATACAATAGCCTAGAAATTTAAATAATTTTTAGATTGCAGACTATTAATATGAGCACATACATCTTATAATACTTACATTTTCTGCTAAAACATAGGCATACTCTGCTAAAAGAGACCTATTGATAATACGCCATTTGTGTTTTGCTTTCTTAAAATGTGGATCAGGATAGAGGAAAAACATTTTCTTCAGCTGACCTTTGTGAAAATAATTAGGCAAATACTTCATGGCATTCGTTCGAATACAAGCAATGTTTCCATATTTTCCTGGATTTTGAGATCGTAGTGCCTCTATTCTATCTATAACGAAGTCCGAAACTTTTACTCTAATCTCCATTCCAACAATCAAATTATCAGGAAACATTGGTGCCAATGTGACTGAAATATAATGCTTTTTAAAGGGCCATTTAACTTTAAAATACAATCTATAATTTTATAATGTACCTAGTAATCCACCATAACCACATCCAACATCTGCAAATTCAACAGGTTTAGTTAATTTCTTGACACTCTCATCCATGCTACAATCATCAACATAGTTTGGATACAAGGAACTCCAATCCATAGCATCTGGTTTTACTGGGCTGAACAATAGATATAATTGTGGTTAATGGAAGTACACGTTTTAAAATAACAAAAAAAAATGGTAATTCTAAATTTACTATTCAATACAGTGATCTGCTATTGGATTAGAATGGGCACGCTGGCGATAATACTTCTTCTGAGGAAAAGTTTTTGTGACACTAGCCATTGCAGCATAGATATTTAATCGTCTTTCTGCAAAATAAGTTATAAACTTGCATGTCTATTTAAAAAATATTAAAAGCGTAATATTTCTAGAACTAGATCGTCAATATTGATACAAAAATGTGATTTATATTAACAGTCTTAATGAATCTACAAAATAAATATTATATTTAATGACGACTTTATTAATTTTATTGTTTGTAAATTAATTAAAACATTGTTGATAAATAGTTACTCAACAAGGCTGTAACTCTATTCATTAAAATTGGCTTTAATTCAATGAAATTGATAAAAAATATACAAACTAACCTCTGATGTAGTGTTTGAAGTAATTTACGTAAATGCAATGCAGAACATAAATGCTGAGTTTACTTCATTTACCAATGAATTATTGAAATAGAACTAAAAAATTCAATTGAGAAAAACTAAGAAGTGTAACTAATGCTGCTGACACGTGTTGTTCATGCTTCATGCCTATAATACAAGCTTCAAGGACATTATTATTTTATTCTGCAATCTACATTATACTCCCTCTCTCCGTCTACAACACATTAACACAACACGTTAACGTGGACAAAGACACTCCACAGTCCAGGCACTTTATTTACAAATTTTCAAAACTTCAATTTATGCACCATATTACATGCCGACGAAATGTTTTGTAATTTTTCCAGAAAACGACGAGATGAAGCTCACAAAGTTTATTGAAAAAATTTGACAACAAAATTCAGTTGAATGCTTATTCCAAAATCCATTCAATTCAAAAGAAGTAACGAAACTTTAAAAAAATATTTTAAAAACCCTGGCGTGCTCTGTTCTAAAAAATCATTGTCTTTTAATTGGCAATATCTTTGAAATTACGTATTAGCTGGTCTTATCAAAATTTGGTGAAAAAGCTATTTGCGTGTTTTTGGTTGTATATATAGTGGTCCGGAGTTCGGACTTCGGAGTTTTGGAGCAAAAAAAATATCATCAGCTGTTGCTAGCAGACGGTACGGGTGAAGGGGAGTTGGAGCATTGTTTTGGATACATAAACAGTTAAATGCTGAATGAAGATAACAGCAATAACAATATCGAACTTTTCATGCCACTGTACAGCTTCTCATCGCTCTTTTCCTCTGGATGGTTTCAAAACTGCTTTTTTTTATTTCAACGTGCCACCATCATTTTTTTTAATAGATCCTCTCGCGAGCCTCTCTCTGTCTCTCGCGCCACACGTACCCCCACCCCTTCTATTCCACCACGAGGGGAGGCGTGCAACGATGCAACTCGCGCAAGTGCCTCACTGCCTCGACGTCCGATCGGTCCGATAGCATTTCACTTTCACCCCTACAACATGCATATACCTTGTAAATATACGGCAGGACTATATACTTGTATCTTTTCTTTCTTTCGTCACGATTAGATGTGTGGTAGCAACAGAGAGGAAGAATAAAATAGTGATTCTTCATCCTCTGGTGGTCGTGAGCGCGCGCGCGAGAGCATTTTATTACGGGGTAACTGGCTCAGCAGTGCGCTTCTGCTAGTCGCAGTAGCAGAACACACTTTCTGAATTTCGGAGCGAGAGGTCATTTTAATTAAAATATATATAGTTAAATTGTTGTTGATCACCCCTTGAACACGCTCCGTCGGCTTTTCGCAAGTCGGATCGAAAAACAATCAAGCCTTTTTTAATATAATAAGTACAAGTTATACGGCCAAGTGGATACGGTGCTTGGCTCGTATGCAAAAGGTCGTGAGTTCGAATCTCGTGGAAAGTACGATTTAAGTTATAAAGTACAACCCTCGTGTCGCGAGTGCCCATCAGCGTGGATCGTCTTATTTTGAGGCGCTATAAGATATAATATTCGGACCAGTGCAAAAAGTTCACACAAAAGTGGACTGTCTCGAGGAAGACGATGTGACTGGTGCAGAACCTCTCCATCGTAATTATACGTGTTCACCTGTGTAAAAGTATGCAAGTGATGTGTTCAGTGTATTAATTAGTGTATAATGCCCGTGATTTGTCCGGTCCAGCGGATAGTTAACCAAACTGCAGGCCAAGAGAACCACTTCAGAATATAAGGTTATGCCTGGGAGTATAAGCTGCAGCTGCACTGTCATCTGCACCGCGTCGTCGTCGACGAGAACGAGCAGCTTCAGCCGTTAAGTGAGTTTTACGAGGCCCGAAAATTCCTTGTCCTCCACTCCGTAATTGTCATTATGATCGAGATCATAGATCTCACCTTTACACTTTCACTCTCTTTTTATACATTATAATTCGATCGTTCATTCATTTGTACCTATGTTGTTATTTTTATAAGTGTATACACGTATATATCACACTCACTTATATACATATACTTTATACTCCCCCCTACCCCCCTTTGGTCTTGACCTTTAAAGTTTACGTTGTTTTCTTTTATAGTTTTTTAGGGGGTGAACTTATAACGTTCGCTCTCCCCTCGACTTTGTTCTGTTCGTTTATTTTACCGTTGATGATTTTTGCGCGAGGCGCACTACTCCGATTTTCGCGCACGGAGGCGCACACTAACTAATCCATTTTTGGTTTTGTTTTTCCACAGCAAACAAGTGTTTTTGCGCGTTTTTGCAAAAGAAAAATAATAATTGTGGAGCCTTTTTAGTTTGCAACTCGGCGAGTCTTTCATCTGCACTGACACTGACTGCGGCGGGTTGCAATTGATTTTTTAGTTTTTTTTTGTTTTCTATTGTATTCTTTCAGTACTCATTTTGTTTTTGTATTTTCTACTGTGTTTTTGGTTTTTTTTTTATTCACGTTTTTGAGCGTACACTGAGTGTATTTTTGGAGGAGTATGAATTACATTTTATTGTGTTGTTTAATGGATGAGTGCATTTTATCAGAAAAGTGAATTTTAAACAGTTTTTACGTTTAATATAATTTTGTTACATGCAATGTTTCAAAAAAACTAGGATTGCAAAACGTAAAAACCCCTATAGTTCTGATAAAATATGCTTGACCATTTTTTAATATTTCTGTGCATCCATCGTCAATATAATTTATTATAGATGATGAATGGTTTTCGTGAAAATCGTCATTTTCTTTAAATGTTTGTAGTATGTCTTAGTCTATTAAATTATAGTGTAGTGTGTTTTTAAAATTTGTATTATAAAATATCATTAGAAAAATTTATTTGAAATCTTGTATACCAATTCTATTTTTTACAAGCGTCAATTGATGCGTAATACGGTTACGTACGCGTTTTACAGATATTTTGAATGACAAATAAAAAACAAATTCCCACCATCTTAAACCTGTTATTGCGACAAAAACACATGTATTCGACTATTTTTCTGCATACATTATGTTAGCGTAACACAATCATGTTTTAATTGAAATTGGCACGTATTATCGTGTAGACATTTTGCAACATTTACATTTTAAGATCTGAACCTCGAAAATCCTTCTATTTTTAGAAATTATTTTTGGTAATAAACGTATGTAGTTTTAGGAAAAAGTTAGAATCCACACAAAAATAATTAACTTATTTTCAAACAGCACCATCTATTGCAGCGGTAAATTCCCCGTGTGATCATACATTATTCTTCTGAGATTTTCGTAGTGTATTTAGTTGAATATATAATTTTTTTTGGAGTTTTGATTCCAAAATGTTTACTATATTTTCTTAGCTGCCTTACGTTGTACCAAGTACTTCAATAATCTCCCTATTTTTATACGTTTTAAAAAAACCAAAAAAGACGTAAAAAAAAGGTGATTTAAGCATACATTTTTTAAACTTGAATAACATGTATTCTTTGCAATTAGATTGTAAATATACTTAATTTTAATCGTATTTTTACGTAAACTCTTTTACGAGGCAAACATTTGAAAATCATATTTAGTAATATTCAATCAGAGATAATAATTAAAAATATATTTTTTCTTTGCACCGTTTTTAAAAAATAATAAGCAGTGTAATAAAATAGTGAATAAATTTTTTTTTACTAAAATTTTGTTTGATTTATATCTTCATAATTATATTGAGATGAAATTTATCGAATCTAACATATAATGTATTATATTCGCCTGATTCTATCCAATTTAACTTTGCCTTCCAATCTGTATGCATACTATTTCCACGCCGTGTTAATTGTCTCTATTCTTTTGAAGTGCTATTGAGAGTCCGGAAATGAGTCAGTTATACACTTTGCCAGAATTTAAATTACAAAATGATACTAATTTAAACAATAAATATTCATTTAGTTAATTTTGGGATTTAAGGTTGTTATTTTTAATACTATTTTATTATTTTCATCGCAGTATCCTCTTACATAACATTAATTATGTATTTTGCAGTGAATAATAATATAATATTATAGTACTTGAAAACTTGAAAAAGTGTTGACAGTTTACTTCCAAATGCTTGTAATATTTTTTATTTGATGTATCTAATACCGAAAAACTTTGGAAATACGTATACATTTTATTAATCATTAATACAGTTTAATTAAATTCGGACAATAGTATTGGAAAGTTTGATTTTATGTATTCACGATTATATGAGCTGTATTAAAAAAACATCATGCTTGAAAATGTAAGTTTTTTGTAGAGTCTAGGTTTTATTGAAACGCAATACAAGTAAATCACCTGCAGGTAACTCCTGTGGTTCATATTTATTTAACCAATAATATGCAGCAGTAAGTTTTTCAATAAGTAGACAAGTTTTCAGATTTAAAAACTATTATTCTGAAACAGAGGCGAGCTTGCACTTTGCGCGCATCGGAAAAGTCAAGGGAACATAATAACCTTGAACCAAATGCGCCACGCGAGCAGCATCTCATCGATTTCACAGTTAGTCGGACTGTAAAGCTTCCAGTTGGCTTGTTGTACGCTATAGGATGTCAACTTACTCAAACATTGATTTGCGTTTTCTTTCCATAATCATAACCAGGAAATGTTAATCGTCAACGGGTGATGCAATTTTCTAGAAAAGCAGCCTCAAAAGAAGAATACACTATACTTAGTTTTATTATAGTTGAATGCAAAGCGTACAACTATTTTTTACAATTGAAAACATAACTTCAAATTTTTGTCACAAATATCTTCTTGGTCCTACTAATGAATTATTTCGCTATAAGAGACTTTAACTGTCGTTGAAATCACATATCTTGCGGAAATCAAAAGTACTGTTAATCCAACGATTCATAGGTGTAGGGTATACTCTCAACATATTTCAGAAAAAAAATCAAAATTCTTCCAATACTTTTACAGAGTTTTATTTAGCGTTCAAATATTTTTTGTGATAAGTATTGATTTATTTAATAATTTTTCTGATCTGTAAATCGAAATAAATCATTAAAAAATTATGACACATGAATATTATTGTTTATTATTTCATAGATATCTAATACTATTAAATTCAACTGAATAGCCCATTCAGAGAATTGTCCTTCTATGAATGCAACAATATGCATTGAGAATTCACTACTGCTTTTTGATGATGCAAAAAACGTAAATTATTCAATTTCAAGTCACTTTTAGAATGAATTTTACGTAATTTTTAAGTTTATAGTGTGGAATACAATCGTTTGTTCATCATTTAAACGATAAACTGTATTTGTTAGTATTATAGAAGAGAGTAGTACTATTTAAAAATTTAAATTCGATTGCTGTGCTTTATTAACCATGTATTATCAAAGATGAATATTTCTACAATCATACATGTCAGGATCGCTTCTCATACTTTTTCCTATTTTTCTGTTAACTAATATTAACGATGACTTTTTTCATTTGCATATAGCATTTACTACTTTGAAATTTCTTTGACCAATATGTAAACAGTAAAGAAAGATCACTTGCATCTTGTAATAGAAATATTATGTCATTTTTAACAATTCTTGTTAAGTATGAGAGCCATGTTAAGTAACTTATTTATCTTAACTATGATTTAAAATATTTTAATTCACTTTAAAGTGCCGAGAACTATTGCTAGTAAATAAACTTCATAACTTATGTTTGCTCAAAAATATTTTGCATGGGTATTGGTTGTATCGTAATCAGTAACATGGTACGTATGATATTGTGAATCAAGAGCAAATCAAATTAATATTTTCATCCAAAATTTAAAACTAGTTCGTAAGATTATTACAACTATCAATTAGGAAAATTGTTTTTTTTATCATCTTCTAATGCAAGTTAAATTATAGTCATACATTCATCTCTAGCCAATCACATAACCAATGCAAAGTTTTATTTGAAATTATCCTCTTTTTTTAGGTAGGGTGAAGTCCTCAGAAACTTTAAACCCTTTTTTTTAACTTCTATTTGTTTATCATTTTAATTATGAATCATGTGATACGACTCTTGTTACTATTTTACATTTAACACGTATCAGATGATAAGGCTCAAGACTTAAAACATCCGCTGGATTATTGCAAAAAATATAGAAATTTTTCAATGTAATGAAAGAATTTTAAAAAATACGAACTGTATGGTTATCTTGAACAAGAAAACAATTATTAACATGATGTTGACCTACCTTAGTCATCATGTTTAAATTTAATATTAGATAAAGTATTAATGCAGCAATTAAACTCGAGATTAAACTATCGTGTAAGTTCATGTATTCATATTTTTTTAAATTTTATTCATAAATTACATGTTAATTGCAATTCATTTCCATAAAAGAAAGTATAACAAAAGTCGGAACCTTACATACAACACACGGAAATAAAACTGGTAAAGAAAATTAAAAGTATAACTTCTAATCGAAATAGAATTTTTACTTGTTGCTAATTTAAAAAGAGAGGTAAGTACCTATGATTGTATCTTTAAATATTTTTAATCATATAAAATTTCTATAAAAAAGTATTTTTTAGCTAACCCATACAAATGTTCGAACAAATTTTTTTTAATGATTAAAGTCATGTACCCTGTTTTTTTTGCTTATGTGCTTTGTATCTGATGTTTCTAAAATTTAATTAATGAAAAATTCCTTTTCTACGACAAAAATTAAAAACTCGTGGTCGTACAGACTCGTGTTGTACATACACGTGCTAGCTATACGCACAAACTTACTGTACGTTATTTTCTTGCTGAAAAACATGCGCGACATATAGTCTGTGACTGTTCCCTCCTCCTAATATAACTCTGTAGTATGTCCAAGTAGTACAAAGAAAACGGGACTTCGCAGTCACTGCTGCTGCTTTGTTACTCCGATGTAAAGGGTATTTTCTACGTCACTGGGTTTGTTTCTTTTTTCCACACATGGTTCTCCGTAAATGGATTATCCTTTCTCTTTCTTTAGTGCCGCTCCTCTCTTGTAGTTTATGTTGCGGTCATTTACGCGATATGCTTAAATTATCTACTTGTGGTTTCTCATATTACTCTTTAACTTAATCTAGTACAAAATGCACAATATGTATGTATGGGTTTTTGCGAGGGTTTTGCTTCCTCGGAAAATAAAGAAATGAATTCAGAATCAATTAAATATATTTATCATTTTTATCGAAATGTTTAAAATTTGATTTGAGTATGATTTTTTTTATATATTTTATTTGATATCGTTATGTGTATGTGATCCAAGCCTTTTTACATAGTTGGTGTTCGATGTACAACAACTAATAAGATAAAAATAAAAAATTAAAACTTAGCGCTACTTGATTACAACTGTATCTACAGAATTTTACTATTTATGAATTTTTTTTTAACAGTGTATATTTTTTAGTGTTATCCAATCAATTTATTAAGTTACTTAATGAGTTTGAATGAAATCTAGGTATTTGTTTGCAAATATTTACATAAATCAACTTTATTTCTGACAATAGTAGACATTATTTTTCTACAAAAAAACGATTGACTCTTTTTCTAAAATGCTTCAAAAAGCGCAAATTTTCAATAGCAAAATACATTTTTTCTTTCATTAATTTTCACTATTTATGTAATCGAACTACATTACCCTTGATTGTAATGTTACTGTACTATATGTATCGATTGACATTGAACGTTGGTAAATTTGTTAGTCTTGAATTGTAATATTTGTAATCAACTGCTTTCAGCCAATAATTCAGTAAATTGTTCAAAAATATGTGTTAGAAATCGTATCGAATGAAGAAAAAAAAGATAACAACGAATAGCTCAATTGTTTATTTCTTTCATTTTTAAAAATTTTTAGAACCAGTATTTGCCTTAAAATTGTGACGAAATGAATAAATAATTAATTATTTAAAATTTTAATAATTTGTTAAACGTAATAATAAATATGATCCTGAAATGACGGGTCATTAGGATTTGTTTTCTGTTATTTATATCAATGATCCAATACATGAGACTCTTTATTAAATACGAATATATTATTAATATTATGATTATCATTATTATTATTATAAATGATAAATGTTATTTTATACTAAGGTGATTTCACAATTATGAAAAATTTACAATCTCCACTGCTTTGCTCGTACTGAAGCCAAAGACCATTGATATATTATAAATCATGCGTACTACCTCGCAAAATATTATTAAAAAAAAAAAAAAACAATTTCAAACATGTTTCTCCCTTACGTCCTATAACGAATAAAACATTATTTTCCAATCACTTAATAATAATTTGTCTACAATCAGCAAAATTATGCACAAAAAAAAAGAACTATTATGTTCTCAACGACGTCCATTCCTCGCAGTCGCTCGATTAAGCGTGATAAGCATCCGTTTACTTAAGATCCAAGTGACATAAACAAAAAATCTACTTTTTGTACGACGAAATCACAAAATGGACAATGATCTCCACCTTCTATTCTTCTGTGAATATGAGTAAAATTTCTCAAAGACGGTGATATCTGGGGAACCCTTAAAATTCGGATTCCCCATGCGTCAGCGCTTTCCGTACGCCTCGAGTCAATCAGTTAAAAACCGCAGCTATCCGATCGAAATTTACCACCCGAGTACCGTAAGTAGTCCATCCGCTTCTCCCAAACACAATGAGCCTGCACGATTCGACTCAGGTGTGCAGGTCGTACATTATACAAGAAACGCTCTCCCCCACGCACCGTTGTTGGTTCAAGTATTCCGGCCTGAAAACAGGTTTTGGTGACCACCACCACCACAGACTGTGGTCCACAGTAGTGTACGGGGAGAGAGCTATTTACTTATGCAGGCGCAAAATATCAGCTGTTTCGTGGCCGGCGACTATATATACCTATAAAATATAAGCGCGCTGCGAATGTTCCCTCTCGCTCATTCGATTATAAGTGCAAGTGTGTTACTCTGGCGCGCGCGACTCTCTCTCTCTCTCTCTCTCTCCCTGCAGTAGTGGTGTGGCTGCCCAGCTGTTAAAAGCAGCGCACTCGTCGAGCACACGTGTGCGCGGCTCATAATAGAACAGTTCAAAAGGTGTCTGATTTCGTTGTAGTTTGAATCATGGACGGCAACTTGTTGATCGAAAGCTGCGTTTCGATTTGTCGCTATACCTCTTGATTGTTCGGTATTTTCGGCAAACCACCGAGTCGATGGAATTTAATACGTGTTGGTTTTTATCAATTTTTTTTTCCTCGATCGTCGTTTTTTAAGATCACGTGAAAATTAAATTGTTTTCTTTCGAAACTGCTGAAACCTCGGAAAGCATATTATATTATTTGTTCGATGGATAATTTAACGCAGTGTAAATGTGTGATCATGTCAGCGATAGAGGGAAAAATTCTTCCGCTGGGAATGGCATGAAAGTTTAAAACCCATGCTCCGAAATTCAAATGAGCCTTACAGTTTTTGGAGTAAAATAAGAAATAAATATCTTAACGTTGGCGTACTGTGACGAAGAGGAAAATTGTTCGGGTAAAATTTGTGTTCGTGAGCCCGATATTTTTTCCCTAGTTTTTTCCAAACACTGAGAAAATGTTTGCTCAAAGTGAGCTTGAAAAATTTCAAAGTATTCGACACAAACATTTTCTTGTATCGCCGAGAGAGCACGCAGAGGAGAAAAACACTGAATGACTCCCTAAAGGCGTGCCTCGACAGTAACTTTCCGGTCGTGAGTTACGGAAACTTGCGACCAATGAATTTTCGTTCGATGAAAACTGCGCAGCGTGAAAATTATCCCTGTGCGAAGAAGAAGACTTTCGCCAAAATTCGAACGCATCAACTCCGATCCAATCGTACAATACTTTCATCCATTGACCACACCGACCAGCCAAAATGTAAACAACTCCTCGAACCTTGTATACGCCTCGTTCCAGTGTCTCGCCGCACACTCCATCAGACCTTCCAGCAACAAGTAGCCCCGTTCTAACTTTCGCCACTCGCGGCTCTCCAGCTCCTCACGATCCTTGGCCGCAAGTGCACGCTCGGAAACCTCTTCTTCCGTACAGCAGCGAGGCCACGACATAAATCCAAGGCTAAATCGCGAGCGGTGTACTGCATAATAGCGTTACACCGCGGATAACGAAGACGCGCCGAGCACACGCCGCTTCGTGCATTAATCCATCTATGAGTGCGTACGTACGTTGCGTGGAAGAAAAAGGATCGTCGCCTCGCGAATAGCCGCCGTGTCGAGTCGTACGGATAATACTTGTGCGCGCGCGAGCACGCTTGTACGTATGCGCTCGCGAGCGTGCCGGTGTCGCGCGTTTATCGCGGCGTGTTGTTGTCATTTTTTTTTGGTTTCCTCGTCCTCCCCCCGTCGCGTTCGCGCGCTCGGCGCAACAATCGGCGCGAGCGGCGTTCGATCCGTCGTCGATTACAATATTGCACGTTGGCGAGAGGTGCGCGAACAGCAGGAGGAGGCGGCCCTCGTCGGAGCGGCTCTCGCGGGCAATAAGCGCAGCAGTCTGCGCTCTCGCATGAGCCCTGGAGGCTGTGTCGTTCGCTGCCGTCGCCGCCGCGTCGGGGGGAAACGTAGAAGCGGCTCCCCGGCGCATCGTCCGCGATTTGTGCGTCAACGATCGGTATACACACCGCGCGGTGTACGGCCCCGCCGTCGTCCGGTTCGAGCTTCGGCGCGGAGTCCCATCCATTGAATTACCCGCTCCCCCCCGCGGTCCCCCCCGCCCCCCCCCCCCCCCTTGGGTCCAGTGAAAGTTACGGTCCCCCCGCGCTCGTCCGAGCGGTTGCTCATCGTCAGCTGGACTCCGCGCGCGTAATATCCGAGCAGAGGCGCACGTGTCTTGTGGCGGCCGCAGGAGTTACAGTCGGCCGTCGTACGCGCGCAGTCGTGCCTGAACTCGCGCAAGAAGCGCCCCGGCGGTCGGGCGGACGATCGAGGCGCCGCGGGTCGACTCTGAGATTTGGGGGAGAAAAAATAGACGGCGTGTCTTGACGATTTTGGGATCTTCGAAACGCGGGCTGACGATTCTCCTCGCGCCTCGTCGCCGCGATCACATTGTCGGACGGATTTCGTGCGCGCGAGGATTCTCAACATCACCGTCGCTCCGGTCCGCAGCACCCGGTCGTCCCGGAACACCGATCGAGCTGTCGCTTATTCGAGCATCGGCATGGCGCCTTCCTCCCCCGCTGCGCGGACCACTGAGTTGAGTTTTTTTCCGGCGATGCGCGAGTGATAGAACGAGGAGCCGACGTGGAACAGCGAAAGATACACTATATACACAGAAGGAAAAACGAGAGGAGGTGACCGCCGACATGGAAAAGGGAAAGACACCCATCAGACACAGAAGGAAAAACAAGAGGAGGGGTCCCCCCCCCCCCCCCCCGCCGGGCAAATGTCACACTTGCGCAAGAAGACGCTCGGCAGGAGCAGGAACAACCGGCAGTTCACCTTGCTCGGCAATGGCCGGCAGAGCGTGGCGATCGCCCGGCTGGTGGAGCACCGCTTGCACGAGGTACGCTTCCTTGTTGTATACACTTGTACACCGATCACCGTCGTCTTCCCTTCCTATTCCCCGTTCCGCGGCTCGTCTCTCTCGGCGCGCGCGGTGTCGCAACGCCGTAGCTCTCGGCCGCCGTTTCCTTGCGCGCCCAAGGCGATGTGCGATAATACGTTGCGTCGGCGAAGGATGCGGGCAGTCGGCTTTTTTTTCCTTTTTTCATTGATTTTCCGCGTTTCTACAGGGCGCGCCGGGTGTGGGTTCGAAATAATAACAACAACTGCGGGGTGGGGCTTTGGAGCGCTGGTATTTTTTTTTGTATGTTATGTATATATATATTGGTGATTCGTACAGGCGATAAGGATCTGCAGATATCGAATTCGCGGGCTCTATTCTCGCAGCATGTACACGCGCGCGTGACATTGGGCGCTCTTCCCTCTCGGCTTTTGCCGGCGCGTGTTTTTTTGTTGCTTGTGGGCGCGAGTTTATATGACGCTTGGAGTTTTTTTTTTTTTTTTTTTTTCTGCAGAGTTTTTATTTTAAAGGTAATCGCTCGCAAATGAGGTTTGATAACGAAAAAGCGAAAAGTATGCGAGAGATTGGTGTAATAATGTGCACATTGTACAATGTGTAATTATCTAATGAATGGTCATGCGTCGCCTTTTTGACTCATTTGTTGCCATTTATCAACATTTTAGCGTTGCGCAATTCATTTTTATCGAATAATTTTTAACAATTTACCACGATATGTGACCCACTCTGATTTTATTTGAAGATTAAAACAAGTTTTGTGATATTTAAATCGGATACGATGACAACAATTTTTTTGTTTTTTTGTGAGTTCTTGTGGATGATTAAAATATTTACGCGTACACGAAGTACCTTTTCGTATTTCAATATATTTTTATTATCGCATCTCAACAACTCAGCTCTACCAATTATGTAATTTTACATATTTAGGCCTACTAGACACTACTGATTATCGCTCATTATCTAATTTTAATCTTGTTTTTTATAACTACACGCTTGAACGATTATCATAATTATCGAATTTACATATTATTTTAAGTGAAAAAGTTATTTTTATTTTGTAGTTTATTTATAGTTTATTGGTAAAAATGGAATTTTATCTGCAGCACGAGAATGCGCGGACACGTGTACATCTCTACTATCGTATATCAGACTTCATAAAGTTTGTGCACATCTTATAACATTAATATCATTTTCGTATGCTACGAGAGTCATCTTTGTGTTAAATAAAATTTTTTTTGCAAATTTTTTACCATGCATGCCAAGATATTGTCAATTATAAAAACACCTCAATTAATGCAATGGCAAAATTTTAATTTAACAAGGCTTCTTTTATTCCTTAAACAAATTTGAGATAAGATCAACGTAACAAATTTTTTCAAATAATTAACGTTTTCAATGTTACGTGCAATTCTTTATACGGAATGGTTAGGAAACTGGTAGAAACTTACATTTTCAACAATTGCACGTAACTTTAAACACGTTAGTTATTTGAAACTATTTTTCACGTTTGCTTTATCTGAAATCATTTCGCAAATAAAACAAGCCTTGAGAAATTAAGATCGGATAAAAATTGAAGATTTGCCATTCGATTTATTGAGGTATTTTCATAATTATTGACTATGTCTTAGCATACGCTATAAAAAATGAAAAATACAATTTTTTCTTGAACACATTACCCTTCTGTCGTATGAAAATGATCTTCGTGTTATTCGATTTGCACAACTTACCTTATAAAAAATTCTAGAATACAGCTATATTTGTTAATGAAACCTTCTTAATTATTAATTGTAAGAGAATATAAAAAAATGAAGTATTTTGTCAGTTATGATTTCAAATGTATGGTATTCTGTTTAATATAACGCTAGCCAACACCAAATTTCAGTTATTATTTTAATATTTTTAAATTATCTGCTCTCATGCCCAGCCTCGATATAGCAACTATTGCAACCGAACCATCCTAACCTTTGCAATAACTGTATGCGTACATCACACAGTGTGTGGAAACAATGACTTTTTGAGGACAAAAATCGATCCATCGAACAATTTAAAGAGAAAAAAAAATATACTGCGATACTCGTGAGATGATGTTTTATGATGAACCACTGCTATAATACAAAATTTGTTGAACATAACCTCAAAAAAAATTACATTCTCAATAAATCAATTGTTTTATGATTTAAATTTTCATACAAACTCTACTTAACAAGTTTATATTGCTGCTTGAGCTGATGCATTTTGTATGATTATATTTTCTTTTTCGCAAAAGGCAATAGTTTAAAGTACAACTTAAACTCAAATTTTCTAAAAACGACTTCTTTCTGACAAAAATCGATCCATCGAACAATTTTAAAGATAATAAAAAAACATTATCCATCACAAATCCATAACCTATTGACCTAACGCGCTTGTTGATTGATAAATAAATTAACCATCGATTATCAATAATCCATCACCTGATAATCCAGCGCTTCTTGATAATTGAGTAATAAACTATCCATAGAAAATAATCTATATCTAATTGACTTAGCGCTTGATGATTAACAAATAAGTTAATTATATATAACAATTAATCTAAATCGTAGAGAACCAGGACGCTTGTTTATTAACAAATAGATCAATCATCTATAAAAAATAATGTATAATCGAATAACCGAGCGCGTTTATTGATTACCATATAAATAGATTATTTTATTATTTTAATCTCACAAGTATCAGTATTTTTTTTTTTATGTTTAAAATTGTTCAATGGATCGATTTTTGTCTGAAAGAAGTCGTTTTTAGAAAATTTGAGGTTAAGTTGTACTTTAAACTATTGCCTTTTGCGAAAAAAAAATATAATCATATAAAATGCATCAGCTCAAGCAGCAATATAAACTTGTTAAGTAGAGTTTGTATGAAAATTTAAATCATAAAACGATCGATTCTTTGAGAATGTAATTTTTTTTTAAGTTATGTTTAACAAATTTCATATTATAGCAGTAGTTCATCATAAAACATCGTTTCACGAGTATCACAGTACTTTTTTTTTCATCTTTAAAATTGTTCGATGGATCGAT